>JAUTXX010326484.1:0-13644 GCA_032273605.1 Panulirus laevicauda | reverse complement strand
CCCCTATCCCCAGGGATTGATATCATTACAAAATCTAAAACACAAACACAAACACAAACAAAAACAATAAATCATCTGAGAACCTTTCCCATTGACATCATTGCAAGTTAAAAAATTATCTTTTTTTTCGTGGAAATACCCAAATTTTAATATAAATCAGACATCCTAGAGACATCAATAAAACATCCTTGCCACAGCTAAGAATCTTCTAATTGACATCATTATCAAGACAAATATGTGCTTGCAGTAAAAACGGATGGTTTCTTTATTGCAACAAAAACATCAATAAAATGAAAACCATATGTATTGACATTTTTTTCAGCAAAAGAAACTCCCCATTAACATCTTACAAATTCCAAAAAACATTTGTGTACAGTCGTTAAGACATCATTTTCGTTATCAAATCGGTAGTCGACAGAATACGTGTTTTAATACTAAAAATTTTCATGAATCATGTTTTTACATCTAAAAAATATCCAAACAAAATGTGTTGATAGCGTTAAGGCAGGCAAACACCCTCTTCACTGATATTAAAAATGATAGATGCTAAAACGTTTTTTTCCCTCCCAAAATGACAGCATGTGTTTTTACATCAGTAAAACATCAAAGAAACGTCTTAGCTTCAATAAAACTTTCAAACGACATATATGACATCATTTGAACAAAAGCCAAAGAACAATCAAAACGGCAGTAAAACAAGTGTTATTTTCATTGCAAGAAAAAAAGACTATATCTTTTAACATCACAGAAACTCCCAATTACCACATTACAAAACCAAAAGACGCTAAACCACCGTTATTACTATCAGAGAGAAAAGAAAAAAACGATTTAACATATATACAAAATTTAAGTGATACCGTTGAAACATTATTACAAAACAGAAGGAATATTTGAAACATTAAAAATATCTTATCTTGACGAAAATGACACCTGAAGTTGTGGCATCCTCATTGCTAGAAAAATAAACATTCATAAAATATATACTGACATCCAAGCAGTGTTGACGTTATTAGAACATCTAAGAAACTCCCCACTGATATCATTAGCAAGGAAAAGAACACCCTTTTAACAATAAAAATGGCTGTAAAAAATCGTTCTGTCATTGCAAAAAAAAGCGCATCATATGTTTTATTATCAAAAAACAATGCTGACCATTTTGGTATCAAAACAGTATTCAAAGTTGCAAAGATGCAACAAAATTAAAATGTTTTAACTACATAATTCCAAGAAACATGTTCCGACATCAATAAAATACCCAAACAATATATATTGTTAAAGAAGCCAAACACCCTCCCTATTGATATCAATAAATTTTAAGAATATGTGCATTATAGACGCTAAAACACCCTTTCCCAAAAAAAACTATAGCTACAGACAGATTTCGTGTTATCATTGCAATAAAAGCAGAAATTGTGTTTTTCTATTAATAAAACATTAAACATCAAACAGCGAAAGAATCCTTTTTTTTTTGCAATAAAGGGGGCAGCCAAAAAAGGTCTCTCATCTTCTTGGACATTTATTGTAATAAACGTCCAAGAAACATGTGTCGACATCGGTAAACAGCCAAAAATCATCTCTACTAACCTCATAATTTCCGATTAAAACGATAGCTAAACCAAACTTTTTATATAAGTAAAAATTTCAAGTAATCTTCATTATACTAAAAACAACATATGGTTTAACAAAAAAACAACAAAGTTGACATAATATCAGGTAAAGAAAATCTCCATTGGTATCATTGCAAATCCTAAAGAACATATGCGCACCGACATTAAAGCACCCACTTCGCAATGAACAGGGTAGTCAAAAAATGTTTATCCTCAATGGAAGAACAAAAGATGTTTAATAAAAAATCGATGAAACAAATTTTGACAATAAAACATTCAAACATAAATGACAAATTATATGTCCGTACAAACACCAAATTACTAAAACACTAAAACAAAAACATGATATGCTTAATAAAAAAATCGATGAAACAAATTTTGACAAAACATTCAATCATGACAAATTATATGTCCATAGAAACACTAAAACACCATTTTTTCTATTAAACCGGAAGATATAATTTTACACCAATATATGTTAAAGAAACGTCGTTTTCAATAAAACTTCCAAACAATATATGTGCAATGTCATTAGAACAGCCAAAAGAGGTTGTGTTATCTTCATTCTTACAAAACCATGTGCTAGAGCTCATTACAATAGAATTTGCAAAAAAATTCTATGAATATTCAATAGAACGTCCAAGCAATATGTATCATTATCAGAACATCTGAAATACCCTTTTAACAATTAAAGTAGCTGAAAAAAACGTTATCTTAATTGCAACAATCAAGAAATATGTGCTGATGTTAAAACATAGCTAAAGAAACCCGTTTGATATTGCAAATCCCAAAGACATAACACCTATTTTTGTATCATAACAGTTATCAAAGTTATGTTATCCTTAATACAGCAACCTATATGTTTTTTTTCATCGTCACTGGCGATGGACTTTGGCTCTACAATAATGTGTTGCGTCATTGAAATAGCTAAGTAAACTCCAGATTGTCATCATATAGACAGACTGAAATACCTTCTCTGCAATGAAAGTAGTTGTTTTATCCTCATCGCAACAAATGCACAATATATTTTACCATTACTAAAACCACAGAAAAACAAACATTTTGACACCAATATATCAAAAAAGACATCTTCATCGACATCATTATGAGTTAAAAAGAACAAGTACGTAGAGATGCTAAAATTATCTTTTTCTCGTGGAAATACTCCTTTCTATATAAATCAAACAACATGCTCTCCAGAATTAAGAATCTCTTCATTGACATCATTACCAATGCGATGTTGTTGCAGAAATAAATACGTGTTGACAACATTACATCAACTAAAGAAGCTCCCAATGACATCATTACAAATTCCAGAATATTTGTATACACTCAAAACAGTAGTCAATGAAAGAAAACGTGTTTTAATATTAATAGAAATATCCTTGAATGTTTTTTCTTCTAAAAAACATCCAAACAAAATGAGTTGATACTGTTAAGATAGCCAAGCACCCTCTTCATTGACATCATTAAAAATAATGACGATTATGTGCGTAAATACGCTAAAACTTTTTTTCCCTACCCTAAACGACACCTAAATGTGTTTTCACATCAGTAAAACCTTCAAATAACATTTGTCATATCATTTGAACAGCCAAAGAGACCCTTCACATGTGAAGTGGCTGAACCATCGTTTTTGCAATCAAAATGGCAGTAACAAAAAACAGATCATATCATTTGACATAAGTAAGACAGCCGAGAAACATCCATATAATAGCTAAAGAAACTTCTGATTACTAACAAAAAACTAGACGCTAAACCATGCTTATTACTATCAGAACAGAAGCTAAAAGAAGTTTTATCCTCATGATCTAACATCCATTAAAATTTAGGTGCAATCAATAAAATATTCAAACATTATATTTTGATACCGTTGAAACATCATTGGAAAAGAGGAATATCTTTTTATCAATGAAAACGACAGCTTAAGAAGTTTTGGTATCCTAATGTTTATATAAATATAACATCCAAGAAATGTTGAAATCAATAGAACATCCAAGCAAGATATATTGACATTATAAGAAACTCCCCGTTGAAATCATTAACAAGATCGTAATGGATCTAAAACACTTTTTGATAATGAATATGGCTGTAAAATAAGTTTTTTCATTACAAGAGAAGCACAGCATATGTTTTAACATCAACAAAACAATGAAGAAATATGTGCTGACATTTATGAAATAAATGCAATAAAAAAAATGTTTCGATATCAAAACAAAATGAATATGCGTACAAACACTAAAACTATTCTTTTCCCCAAAAACAACAGCTAAAAAAAGTGTTCGTTTTGCAACAAAACCAAACCATGTGTTTTTACAACAATATAATGTCAAAGAAACATGTTTTCAGTATAATCTCCAAACGTAGCAATTTCATTCAAACAGCCAAAGAAGTTGCGTTATCCTCATTTTTACAAAACTATGTGCTCTAACTCGATGTTTTAGTGATATTATAACAGCTAAAAATCTCCCCATTGACAGGGGTACAGAATGTAAAGAACACTTGCGTGTACAGGCGCTAAAACATCTTTGGTAATTGGTCAAAGTTGCAAGAGAAACTAAACATTAATCCTTGAAATATGTTTTAACAACAAAAACACCCTCCCATGTTTTTGCAACAAAACTAAAAGCATCTTTCTTGGCTCTTTAAGTGATGTAAAAACATATAATCTCTTGTTAAAATGAGGATAACACGATTTTTTTTCTAGTTTTCCTTGTCCTTTAGTTTTTGCAGTAATGTCAACTTGAGTTTCCTTAGCTTTTTTGATGTCTACACATTGTTTGTATGTGTTCTATTAATTGGAAAAACATGTTAGGTTTTGTAGCAATGAGAATGCATTTTTTTAGCTGTTTTAATCGGTAAAAGGCTTTAGAATCCATCCCTATGTGCAATGTCACTGGCGATGGTGTTTGGCTGTTTAACTGTTTTGTCGACGTCATCAAAACGTGTAAACAGGCTTCAGCCTGCAATGAAAATGGCAGTTTTTTTCTCATCGCAACAAAAACATGTGATTTAACACCACTAAAACATCAAATAGAAAATCCAAGAAAAATATATTGACCAATAAAACATCAAAAAACCTTTTTTTTCTCAGAATGAAAATCATTAAGTCCTCACTAAACCAATCTCCTCATTGACATTACCAATGCAAAGATGCGCTTACAGAAATAAAATGGCATTTTCATTACAACCAAAACAGATATGTTTTAACATTTATAAATAAGATAAATTTGGGCTGATTTCAATAAAAATCAAAACATTGTATCAGTTAAAAAAACACCTTTGACCATGCATGTTCGAAAAGAAAAAAAATGCGTACGATCGTTATCATATCATTTTCGCTATCAAAACGGGCTAAAATGGGAAAAAATCCAAACAAAATGAGTTCATATCTTTACGACAGCCAAACATTAAAACGACAGCTTCAAATAATGCTTTCAAACATTTGTGACAAACCATTTGAACAACCAAAGAAACCCCAATGACAATCATTACAAAAGCCAAAGAACATGTAAATACAATGGCTAAAACACCGTTTTTGCAAACAAAATTTTGCAAACAAAAAGTTGTATTATCCTTATTGTAAGAAAAACAGTGAAACAGCCGAAAAACAACTTATTGTGTTAACAAAATTAGAATAACTAAGGAACCATTACAAAACCCAACAAATATTTGCGTAAAGTCACTAAACATCGTTTTTACTATAAAAAAACTTGTTGTGTTATCCTCATCGCAAGAAAAAAACGATATTACATCTAGTTAACAAGTGTGATCAATAAAATATCCAAACAACATAATCTGATACCGTTGAAAGCCAACGATGATCCCCATTGACATCATTAAAAAGAGAACAAATATGTGCGTACTAAAATATCTTTTTTTCGATGAAAACGATGGCTGAAAAGGTTGTAGTAACCTTATTGCCAAAAACACCTAATGTATATATAAATAAAACATCCAACATATATGTGTTGACATCAATAGAACATTTCAGAAACTCCCCTTTGACATAGTTGTAGAAAAACGTTATATTCATTGCAACAAAAGCTACGCATATGTTTTAATATCAACAAAACAACCAAGAAATATGTATTGTCATTAATAAAACATCAAACTCCCGTTTGACATCATTACAAATCCCAAAGAAAACGCATTTTGGTATCAAAGAACACCAACTTTGGTTTCAAAACGGTAGTCAAAGTTATATTATCCTTAATGCAATACCCAAACAAATGTGATATCTTTAGAGCAGCCAAGAATATGTGTATCAAAAGCAGAGAATGTGTTTTTTGATCAAACATCAAAGAAACTTCCAAACACCATTTGTGTAATATTAATCAAACAGCGAAAGAAAACCCCCATTAACATCATTACAAAGCCAAATGAAATATTTTTTTTTTGCAATAAAGGCGGCCGCCAAAGTTCTCTCATCCTCGTTGTTACAATAAACGTCGAAGAAACATGTGTCGACATCGGTAAACAGCCTAAAATCATCCCTACTTATCTCATTTCCGATTGTAAAAAATGTGCATATTAGTCGCTAAAACACCTTTTATGTCAATAAAACATCAAACATCAAACAACAAATGTGCTATAATATTAAAACAGCCAAAACAAAATCCATTGACATCATTACAAAGCTAAAGAACCCTTTTTTTGGCTATAAAGGCGGCAGCTAATGGTGTTCTTTCATCCTTATTGTTACAATAAGCGTCCAAAAAACATTAAAACCAAACATTTATCGTAATCGGAAAACAGGCAAAACCATCCCTACAAACCTCACGCTCTTCCGATTAAAACGCTATGTTTCCATAGCTATCTTAATGACACTATTGTAGTCAAAGTCCATCGTCAGTGACAATGAAAAAGAACATAAATCGATGCTAAAACCTTTTTCAGATCAAAACAACAGCTTGAGAAATTGTATCTTCATTACAAGAAAACCTAATGTGTTTTTTCATCAATAAAACATTGATGAAACGTGTTGACATCAATGAAACAACGTGACATTACAAAAGCTGTTATAATGATGACATCTTTATAAGAGCTGAGAATCTCTCCATTGACATCATTACAAAACCCAAAGAACATTTACGTACATTTACATACATTTTGCTATCAAAACAGTTCTGAATACAGACATTAAGAAATCCTCTGTTGAAATGAGCATAATAATTTCTTTTACTACAGAAATAAATACAATTACATCAACATTACAAATTCCAGAAAACATGATTTTCGCTACAAAAAACATTCAAGCAAAATGATTTGATATTTTTAAGATAGCCAAGCACCCTCTTCATTGACATCATTAAAAATAATAATTATGTGCGTAAATACGATAAAATCTTTTTTCCCTCCCTAAACGACAGTTAAAGAAGTGTTATCATTACAACAAAACAGAGGATGTTTTCACAGTAAAACATCAAAGAAACATGTCAACTTCAATAAACATATTTATCATATTATTTGAACAGGAAAAGAGACCCCCATTGATATTCATAACAAAAGAACATGTGAATACAGTGGCTGAACCAACATTTTTGCAAAGAAAATGGTCGTAAAACATCAGTAAAACAGCCGAGAAACAATGTGTTGACATAATTAGAATACCTACAGAAACTATTGCTATCAACACATAAGCTATAGAAGTTGTGTTATCCTCATCGCAAGAACACATCTAATGAACAAGTGCGATCAATAAAACATCTAAGCAACATAATTCAATACCATTGAAACACCCAAATTATGTGGGTACAAATGCTAAAATATCGATTTTTTCGATAAATACGACAGCTGAAGAATTATTGGTATCTTCATTGCCAATGACATCATCCAAGCAATATGTGTCAACATTGTTAGAAATCTAAGAATCTCTCCAATGATATGATAAACAAGGCAAAGAAAATGGGCGTACGGAGTCAAAATGGCTGAGAAAAACGTTTTCATGTAAACAAATGCTCTCATTAATCCAAACAGTATGTGTTGACGTTATATTAGCAAATCCCAAACAGCAGTTGCATGTATACTTTAAAAGAAGCCAAAGAAGTTCTTTCATCTTCATTGTTACAATATGTCCAACAAATATTTATTGACCAATGAAAACCAAACGTGTCCACCAGTAAACAGCGAAAAATCATACCTATGGTTATGTTATCCTCATTGCAACAATACCAAATTTTTATTCAAGTAAAACTACCAAGCAATATGTGTTGACATAATCAACAAAGAAGAGAACGTGCGTACAGATTCTAAAACGCCCTTTTTGCAATTAAAACGTCAGGAAAAAAGTTATCCTCATTGCAATAACATGTTTTAACATAAAAAAACAACACTGAAACACCCTTTTTTCTGCCTTTCTCCCTTAAAACAGATGCATATCTTTTTACACCAACATAATAGAAATATGTCGACTTCAATAAAACTTCTGAACAACACATGTGCAATATCATTTCATTTCCCGATGCTGTGTTATCCTTATCTAACACCGATAAAAGATCAGAAAGATATTTTTTAGATGTTTCTTCCATGTCTGGTTGATGTAGCACGACGGGTTTTGTGGTCGTTTTTCTTTTTATTTGTAATGAGGCTGTTTTTTTTGTACCAACAAATGTTCCTTGAATGTTTTATTGATAAAATAGGACATTCTTTGCTTTTGTTACATTTGCTTTCGCTTTGATAGCAAAAGGGCTTTTTTTATCGTCGGTACACAATGTTCTTTAGCTGTTTCATTGATGTCAACACTTGTTTCTCGATTCTTTTATTGATGTTTTAATGTCTGTACGCACCAAGGTTTTAAACCTTTATTCTTTAGCTTTTGTAATGATGTCAAACTTGTTTCCTTAGCTATTTTGATGATGTCAACTCGGATATTTCATTCACGTCAACACATGTTACTTCGATACAATTTCTTTAGCTTTCGTTTTGATTGGAAAAATGTTTTAGCATCGATACCCATATGTTCTTTTTCATTTGCAATGTCACTGACGATGGTTTTTAGCTGTCATTGGTTTTTGACGTCATTAAAACAGCTAAGGAAACTACTGATTGATATCATTACAAAATCTAAATGCTGAAATACCTCTTTTGCAATAAAAATGGCAGTGAAAGTATTTACCGCAACAAAAATACATAATATGCTTTAACAACACAAAAACCATATAGAAAATCCAAGAAATAAAAAAACCCCATCTCAATTGATATCATTACAAGTTAAAAAGAACATGTGAATACAGATTTTTTAATTATCTTTTTTCAGGGAAATAAACAATTTCTTATAAATTAAACATCCCAGAAACATTCTCGCCACAACTAAGAATCTCCACATTGCTTGCAGAAAAAAAGGGTAGTATCTTCATTTGCAACAAAAGCAGAACATATGCTAAAGCATAGAACAACAGAGAAATATAGGCTGATGATAATGAAAATCAAAATAACATGTATTGGCAACTCCCATTTGATATTACAAATTGACATCATTTTTTTTAATATTGATAATAATTTTACGTCTAAAAAAACACCTAAACAAAATGTGATATCTTTAAGACAGCCAAACATCCTCCCTCTTAATTGAAATCATTGAAAATGACAAATAGTATATCTTCATTGCAATATAGCGTGTGTTTTCTAATCAGTTGAATATCAAAAAAAAAAAACATGAAAACTTCAATTAAACTCACAAACGTATGACATCATTTGAACAGCCTATCGACTATCATTACAAAAGCCAAAGAATATGTGAATACTTTGGCTGAAGCATCGTTTGTGCAATCAAAACGTCAGGGAAAGAGTTGTTATCCTCGTTGCAAGAATAAAATACGATTTGACATCGTTAACAAGTGCGATTAATAAAACAGCCAATGATGATCCCCATATCTTTTTTTTTTTCGATGAAAACGGCAGCTAAAAAAGTTTTTGTATCCTCATTGCCAAAAAAACCCTAATATATGAATAAATAAAACATCTTTTTAAAATATCAATATCAATGTTTTAATATCAATAAAACAACCAAGAAGTATGTGTTGACATTATATTAGCTAAAGAAACTCCCGTTTGAGAAAATTTGCATTTTGGTATCAAAGAACACCCACTTTGGTTTCAAAACGGTTATGAAAGTTGTTATCCTTAATGCAACAAAATCAAAGCATATATTCTAATATCGACATCAATAAAACACCCTTTCCCCAAAAAATCGATAGCTAAAGGTGTGTTATGCTAAGTGCAACAAAAGCAGAGAATGTTTTTTATATATCAATAAAAGATCAAACATCAAAGAAACTACCAAACAACATATGTGTAAAGAAACAGCAAAAGGAACCCCCCCCCATTAACATCATTACAAAGTCAAATGAAATTTTTTTTGCAACAAAGGCGGCAGCCAAAAAAAGTTCTCTCATCCTCGTTGGTACAATAAACGTCCAAGAAACGTGTCGACATCGAAAAACAGCCAAAAATCATCCCTACTAGCCTCATAATTCCAACGATAAAAACTTCCAAGCAATATGTGTTGGCATCATTGAAACATAATTAGCAAGGCAATACAGTTTACCTTGCAAAAAGGGAGTTTTACGCTTTGCTCTTTAGCTTTAACTGTTTTGTTGATGTCAACATGTTTGGATGTTCCATTGATGTTAACACGTTTCTTCCATGTTTTATTGATGGAAAAAAACATTTTCTTACATTTTCTTTAGCTATTGTTTTGATCGGAGAAAACTTTTAGAATCGAAACCCATGTATTCTTTTTCATTTGCAATGTCACTTGTGATGGTCTTTGGCTGTTTAAGAATGTGTTGTAATTAAAACAACAGAAACAGGACATCCGAGAAAAATGTGCTGATATCAATTAAACATCCAAAATTTTGTGTTGACATCATCAGAATAGCTTAAGAAAGTACCTATTACCAACCTTACAAAGCCCAAAAATATTTGCGTAAAGACGCCGAAAAAAAATTTAACATCTAATTAACAAAACATAATTTGAAAATGCTGAAGTTGTGGTATCTTCATTGCCAAAAAAATATGTATATGTATAATCAATAGAACATCCAAGCAATGGATGTTAGAATATTTAAGAAACTCCCCAATGACATCATTAGTAAGGCAAAGAACATGGGTGTTCGGAGACTAAAACACCCTTTTACTAATCAAAGCTAAAGAAGTGTTATCCTCATCGCAAGAACACATATGATTTAACATCTAATGGACGAGTGCGATCAATAAAACCATCCAAACATAATTTGATACTGATGAAACACCCAAAGACCATCCCCATTAGCGTACAAATGCTAAGATATCGATTTTTTCGATAAATATGACTGCTGAAGAATATTTTGGTATCCTCATTGCCAATGACATCATCTAAGAATCTCCCCAAGGCAAAGAGTCTAAAATACCCTTTTGATAATCAAAATGGCTGTGAAAAACGTTTTCATTTCAAGAAACGTGCTGCATATGTTTTAACCGTTCATCCGAACAGTATGTGTTGTATTTGCTAAAGAGACTCCCGTTTGACATCATTACAAACCCATTTTTGTAACAAAACTAGTCAAAGTTATGTTACCCTTTTAACTAAACAATTACAAGGAAGCAGCCAAACACCCTCCCCATTGTGTTTTCGTCATTGCAACAATAGCAGAGAATTTGTTTTTATATCAATAAAACAAAGATTCAAAGTCCAAGAAAATCCCAAGTAACCTTTTTTTGGCTATAAAGGCGGCAGCTATAGAAGTTCTCTCATTGTTACAATATACGTCCAAAAAATATTTCTTGACATCAATAATAACTAAATGTATCCACACCGGTAAACAGCTAAAAAGCATCCCTACAAACCTTATCCTTTTCCAATTAAAACGATAGCTAAGAGGTTATGTTATCCTCATTGCAACAAAATCCAAATGTTTATTTGTTAAAACTGCCAAGTAATTTGTTAACAACATAAACAACAACTGAGAAGTTGACAGCATTATATCTGCAAAAAAATCTACATTGACATTATTGCAAATCCCCATTACGCAATGAAACAAATATTCAAAAACAGTCATCTTCATTAGAATAAAAACAAAAAAAATCAATGAAACAAGTTTGACATCAATGAAACATTCAAACAAATGTGTTGATATCGTTAAAATAGCTAAACACCCTCCCTCTTGACAAAGAAAACTTGCGTACAAACACTAAAACACCCTTTTTTCTCCCAAAACGACAGCGAAGAAAGTTGTGTTCTTGCATTAAAAAAGAATTATGTTTCTTTACACCAATATAATGTCAACTTCAATAAAACTTCTAAACAATATCATTCTATTTCCCAAAGTTGTGTTATCCTTATTCTAACATCGATAAAACATCAAATAAAGATTTGTTTTCATTTGTTTCCAAACTAGCAAAAAGGTTTGTTTAGGGTCTGTACGCAAATGTACATTGGGTTTTGTAATGTAATGTCAACACATATTGTTTCTATGACATTTATCGTAGCTAAACATCTCCCCATGGATATCATTACAATACCCAAAGAACGTTTGCGTAAAGACATATATTCTCTTAAAATGAAAATGATTTCTTTTGCTAGTTTTCCTTGCTAAAACGAAGTTTTAGCCTTTATTTTTTAGCTTTTGTAATGATGTCCAACTTGAGTTTACTTAGCTATTTTGATGATGACAACTCGTTGGTTGGATATTTCATTCACAACACATTACTTCGATATTTTATTGCAATGATCGTTTTGATCGGAAAAATGTTTTAGAATCGATACATATGTTTTTGATATTAAAACATCTAAGTAAACTACAGATTGATATTACAAAATCTAAAGCAGGCTTAAATACTTTTTTTGCAATGAAAATGGCGGTGAAAGTATGTTTTATTCTCATCGCAACAAATACACATGCTAAATGATCATCTTTCATGAAACTACCCAATTTTCTATATAAACTAAACATCCTAGAAACATGTGTTGACATCAGTAGAACATCCTCGCCACAGCAAAATTCTCCTCATTATTTTCAAGGCAAAGAACATGTGCTTGCAGAAAAAAAAACATGCTTTAACATCAATAAACAACAGAGAAATATAGGTTGATGATAATGAAAATCAAAATATGTGTTGTTCCAAAATCATAATATTTTCGTGTTTTAATATTAATAAAAATTTCATTGAAGTATGTATTTACACCTAAAAAAACATATCAACATATCATATCAACCTTCTTCATTGATATCATTAAAAATGACAAATAGTATGCGTGTAAAGACGCTAAAAAATTTTTCCCTCCTAAAACGACATCTAAAGAAGTAGTGATATCTTCATTGCAATACTTCAATAAATCTCAAACAACATATGATATATCATTTGAACAGCCAATGAGATTCCCACTCCCATTGACAATCATTACAAAAGCCAAACATGTGGATACTGTGGCTGAACAATTGTTTGTGCAATCAAAATGATTATAAGAAAACGTTATCTCCGTTGCATATGTTTTAACATCAACAAAACAATCAAGAAATATGTGCTGCTATTATATTAGGAAAAGAAATTCCCGTTTGACATCATTGCAACAAAATCAAAACATATTTCAACTGAATAATTCCAAGAAACTTGTTTCGACAATAATAAAACACCCAAACAAAATGTTATGTTATCTTCATTGCAACAAAAGCAGAGAATGTGTTTTACATCAATAAAACATCAAACATTAAAAAAACTTCCAAACAACATATGTGCAACCCTCATTGACATCATTACAAAGCGAAAAAACTCTTTTTTGGTTATAAAGGCGGCGCGCAAAGTTTTCTCATTCTCATTTGTTGACATCAATAAAAACCAGACCTGTCGCCATAGGTAAACATCCCTACGAACCTTATCCTTTTCCGATTAAAACAATAGATAAAGAGGTTGTTATCCTCCTTGCCAAGCAATGTGTTGACATCAATGAAACATAATGAACAAGGCGAAGTATTCTTTCTCCCCTATCCCCAGGGATTGATATCATTACAAAATCTAAAACACAAACACAAACACAAACAAAAACAATAAATCATCT
>JAUTXX010326263.1:0-10642 GCA_032273605.1 Panulirus laevicauda | reverse complement strand
TGCTTGATTTCGTAATGTATATATCCTCTATTTTTTTCTTTTCCTAATCCCTTATTTAACGAACGGCTCAGCATCGATTTCATAACATTAGAATTGTAATTAAGTATTCCTGTCTGCTTCTTCCCTCTTCGTACATGTAGTAGGTGAAGGGTACCTTCCTACTCTCTACAGCTCAGCTCCCTTACTCGTAGAATAAGCTTTGCTATGCGCATCATCCTGCAGATGTGCTAGTCTCCAAACACACACAGATACAGCATACATAAAACACACACAAAGTGCACACACGCGTTCAGAAACACACCCTCCCTATTTGTCTTAGTAATGATAACCCGAGAACACACACACACACACACACACACACACACACACACACACACACACACGACTTGCGCTTATAATGGTACTCCAACATACACCTGACCTGTGCCAGTTATGTTACACCTGAGAACACACCTGGCCTGAGCTAGTAATGACTTCCTGGGACCATACACATGACCTTTGCTAGTAATGGCACACCCGTGAATACACACACACATAAGACCTGTGCCATTATTGGCACTCAGAGCCCACACCAGGCCTATGCCAATAATGTTACGCCGGAAGACGTGTTGCCATTAACAGGATGTTATAACAGTCTGGTAACCTGCAAAATCCTTCCAAATAATCTCATCAAATTAGATGCATATCCTGATGCATCATAACTTGAGATGTTTCTTATTCATTTGGGAGAGTATGACAACGTGGTGCAGAGCAGTCCCAGCAAATTCAATCAAAGTCAGCCCTAACAAAATCATGTGACTAAAGCAATGACGGAGTTGTGCACACCCCTAACGCCTCTCTAAACTTGTCCTACACAGTACTGTCTCGCTAGGCCCGTTCCCCCACCTGACGCTGTTGAGCTCGCCAAACTTCTCAGTGTCACTCAAGTCGGAAGGAACACGCCAGCGCCACCATTAAAGTCTCGCAACTACCGTCACCAAGCTGTCCTTGGACCTGAGACGCTTGAACTTCCCGAGTCTGTGCCTATGAATATCTACGCAGTTTTCATACTTCATAAACCCCACCAATATCTCTCCTGCTTGTTCTTGCTCCCTACGTACCATAAAGGATGTAAAAGAAAAAATGAAGACAAGGACGTGCAAGCTCATCCCGGGTTTCTTCTGCACCATATGTCAAGGGGCATTTAACACACTGGTCTTGCAAACTCTCTCCACGCATCACTTTGCTCGCATTCAACAGCTCGGAATGGGTCAGCTATCAGATCATACATGGACACCACAGTCAGCCTTACTGGGACATGAGGTGATCACCGTTAACCATGTTTGTACGGGTTTGTCATGTTCGAAACAATCAATGCTTCATCCAAGGGCCTTCCTCGAAAATATACTTTTTCCTAGGTTCATCCTATAACCTTGGTACTGATTATCATCAGTCAATAAGGACTAAGGGCTTTGGTGATAGCTGAGGAAACTGCGGTGGGTGGAGTTGAAGGGGAAAAATATCCGAGAATGATAACCCTTAAGGTAGGCGGGGTTCATTGAATCAGTCGTCCTTCGAAACCGAACGCTAGTTAAGAGATTGTGTTCGAGACGCGTTGATATCTCATGACCCTGTTTTATCCTCCAATTTCCCCCGCTACCATCGCCGCCCTCTTAACTTTAAGGGGCAATTAAGTGGTATACTATGCCTAAGTATTCATATAGCTATATAACTGTTTTAGGTAAACCTTTGAAAAGGACTTGTGGGGACATGTAGTGTCGCCCTACATACGTACCAGGATACAACCAAACATAACCATCTGAAACTTTGGTTGGTTGGATAGGATTATAGCCTATCGATTGCCATGGTCATCAAGGACGTCAATGTCAAGTTATAAGCACCCAATGAAAAAAAACCTAAGTACCTTTAAGAGTTAAGATCATTATGCCTCTATCCTATACATGCCTTCACTTTGCTAAAGACAGAGGCAATGCCCACGGATAAACGTGCCAAAACATTAATGTTCATTCAACGACAAAGGTATGCCCACTCACTTCTCGTGTCACTGTTAATGAGAGGAGAGCCCGAGAGCTAGCATCACGCATATCTGACACATCTGGAGCAGATGGCAGGCTTGGTTACGATGACTTAGGAGGCAAGGCGTAACGCGTCATCGTTGCTAGGACAGGGGAAACAGACTGTTAACGGCAGCTGTGTACACTGTGAGAGTATAATGACTCACAGATTCGAGACGTCCCACGCTCTCATTCGCTTCGGTTTCTGAGACAATTACCAGGAAGTGATTCACAATGACCAAGAGCTGATTCACAATTACCAAGAAGTGATTCACAATTACCAAGAAGTGATTCACAATTACCAAGAAGTGATTCACGATTACCAAGAGCTGATTCACAATTACCAAGACCTGATTCACAATGACCAAGAACTGATTCACAATGACCAAAAACTGATTCACAATTACAAAGAACTGATTACTGATCTTCCTAAACCCAGTCACCTGTGTCTCTTAAGTTCTAGTGGAGTGTTGTGACAATTCTCCGTCTCGTTGAGTTTTACCCCATCACCACCGTCACACACAAACACACACATCACCGGTGGTTGCCAAGAACACACTAAAACAGACGATAAATGTGCAAACGTGACGTAACGTCGAAACAAATACTTTCGAATCAAGTAAATTGCGATGTAAACAAAATTTGCTTTTGTAGAGAAAAATTAACTATTATATTGTTTCAAAGGTATCTATCAAAGCTGCACACACACACATACTAAAAAGACTAAGACGTATATACACGGATATCATTTGCTTCGTCAAATCCTCCCTATACAGCGACTAACACCCGTTCTCACTAGCCTTTTTTGAAAAATACTTGTCTTCCTTCGTTCTCCATATGAGTTCAACACTGTCAAAATAACTTTGGCATACTAAATCACTAAACCCAGAGAACAGAGGAAAGTTGTTTAAGGAAGGAATTTGACAAAACACCTTTATACACCTAAATAACATATTTCTTACAACTGCTGTCAAGGACTTCAGTTTAGCTTCAGTGTAACCTCAACCTCTGAATCACTAACATCACATAGTTGACGTTTCTTCACAACAAAAGCTCAAACCTACATGAAAATTCTTGAGCGTCTTCTACCCCAGTTGTTCCAGCCATAGACTGGCTCGTTTCCGCTCGATTCAACAGAAAATGGGTCCCCAAGCTGCTGGTGTTTCGAAACCTCTGAATCTGAGCTTCTGTAAGGTTCACGTACTGCAAAACCTAACATCGAACCCGGTTCTACAAGCATCAAACTCACACTTGCTAGTTATCTAGTGATCCATCTAATCATTTTCGAAATACCGAGGCCACATACATACCCATGCAAACACCGACTAACAAAGAACAAAACATGACAAATATTGTGGCGCCCGACTCACATGAACCAAGTGTGTTTTGCGATTCGGATGAAGATCCGAGCTTAACGACTCTCGCTCCGTCAGAGTAATCTCTGGGTATTCTCGTTCCTCTTTCACATATCTTATGGCAGCGCCAGCATTCTCTTCATTCGCTCCTCCAACTTACCGCGTCCCTTTGTTCCCTTTCTGAGGCCTTGACGCTTCTTAATCCCAGTATTCACCAGAATATTCCTTCTAATACAGACCCATTGTCCTTCGGCCGAAAATACACATTAGCTCTCCAAGCATCTCTATATATTTTCTAATGCTCATTTATCCTCATTCCTGTACGTTTATTCTTTCTCATTTTCGTAACTTTTATATCATACTTCCATGCCTCACTCGACTGGTACGTGCGTATTTCTCAACTTCTCTCACACATCTTAGCGTTCGTTTGCTTTCATAATCCCGACCTTAAAACTCCAGCTCCGAATAGTCAGTCTCCCATTGTATATTCCCGTTTTCTGTACTACTGTGCATGACGTTTTCACATAATGAGTTGCCTGATCCAATGGTGGGCTGAATTCATAGGATTCGAACCAGATTCTGCGTGAAATGAACGCATTACTGTGCCCTCTATTTCGACCTTCAACGAATAAACATCCTTAATTGAAATGATTTATCTGCATGAATAAAGAAAAATTAAACTTCAGAAGCTTTACAAAACGGGACCAAACACAAGGATATCATGAAGCTATCAGACTGTTGAATTCACCCCTAACAGAACATTTGAGGTAATTTGGTCACAGCCTCACGTTCAAATCGAATCCACCAAAATGTTCTCAAGGAACGCAGTGTTATAACTAACTTTGAAAAAAAAATCGAAAATGCACTTCATGACAGGAACTGTGTTAACACTGTATATCTAAACTAAACAGGAAAATAAACTGGTTCCCCATGATCCCAAAGCAGGAGACTATTAGAATGAACGACACCTGAGTAGTGTACTTAACAGATCGAAAACAAGGAGTAACAATGTAAGGTGTATATTCGAAGGGAATCCCACAAGGCAATGTCTGAAGACCAGCACTATTTCTAGTATACGTAAATGATTTGCTGGAGATTAAAACAGGGTGAAAAATTAGAACAACCGCTTCAAATACTAAAGAACGAAGTTTCTGCGGGGAGGTCATATAAGAGGGCAAAAATGTTAGGGAACCACTTTATCATTGGAGTTCTCAAGCCGAAATAGAGCAGAGATTTACAACAATACTGAGTGACTGACGTTGAGAAAAGGAAACAATCCTTGATGCATATGAGCCTGATATAGCCCAAGAGGAGATTTACGAAATTCCAGGACACTTGATATACCATGATCACAAAACACCTCACCTCCCCTTGCTCCAGTACACTGCTATCATATCTCTGTCGTTATGCACGAAGATGTTGGCCACCGTGAAATGAATATCAGGAGTACGTGTCATGAGGATCATGAGAACCAACTCGCATTATGACCATCATTCAGCACAGCGCTGGGTGTCCGGTGGTGAAAACATAGGGGAGACATCACCTCCAAGGACTGTACTAACTGACGTTTCTACATCGAAGCTCCCTCACTACTCAAGCGTTCCTTGACTGCCTCAGTCCACCCATCGACGTAGTATCAGACGAACCAAGACCTCACCAGAGGACACACTCGCCTCAATAACAAAGGCAGTCGAAGGAGACAGGGGTAAGAATTCTCACTCGGATCCTCTTATTCCTATATTTAGAAAACGATAAGACAGTAGGGGAGGATTCCCAAGACCTCCCCCCCTCCCGCCACTATCGGTCGCCTTATACGAAATGCGGGAGATGCGTCGGCGATATTATTTCTCCCCTCTCCCCAGGAACGCACAATACTGGTGTTCACAGTAAACCTCCCTAGGGATGTATTCCACGGATTCAATAATGTACAACTGCATTGACTGTAAACCTTAGATATATACTGCTGAAGTTTGCTGTAAACCAGGATTGTATACAACTGCTGCTGGATGTAAACCGGAGATGTAGAGCAGGGATGTACACTGCTCTTGTTACATAAAAACCAGGGACGTATACTTGCTGGTAAGAGCTGTAAACCAGGAATGTAGAATAAACAAGTTCTCTTTGAAGAGGGATACTTTCAAAACAGCTTTACGTAGATTTATCGTCCACTCGAGCTATGAAATGCGCACCGGGTGGGTCATCTATCGTTTTTCCCAACTGCGCAGCTGCAGAGTCTGTGAGAGACTCATGAACGTGCATGGACCTCTACCCCACCTCTGGCTTCACGATGGACAATTACGGCGTCTGTTCAAAGCACCGTCGCTCAGTAGTCTGCGGTGATCGTAAGCAAAAGCAGTGGAAACGTGGGAGGCGCACTGAAATATGCAGTGGCGGGAGAAAATGCGCAGATGCGCACTTATGGGGTTAGGTAATGCGCAGTATCGAGACCTGACGATCTTGGACTGCGCAGATTCGGGCCCATGAGGGTGTCTTTAGGTACGCAGTAAGGGTGGGTATTGGTTCGGGTCTCGCTAAGGGTCCTGGGGTGAAATGTGCAATTTTGGGGTCAGGAGCATGAGGGGGGTTGTGTTAGCTACCTGGATAGAAAAAAAAATAAGAGGTAAAAATATGAGACAAAGGAGTCCGAGTCTTAAAGGGAACGTGTCTAAACCTCGTCTATTGTCTGGTCCTCCTCTCCTACTTTCCGTTCGCCTCTTCGTGCCTCTTTTGTGCCGTGAATCATTCTTTCGCTTTCATCCTCCACTTTGACTTCCTGGCGAGGTCTTTTCGTCTTCCGGATGCATCTTTTGGTATGACTCCTCCCCATCTTCCTATTTCTTTTAGATTATATTTTCATCCATTACTTGGCTTCTCGCTTTCTCTCTCCTCCCTCCCATCGCCTTACCTAAAAGCATCCCTTAACTCACTGCAATCAAGATCTACCTTAACCATAAACAGTTATGGGTCAGATGTAGAGCGTGAGTGTATGTGCTCTTATGATTACCTTCAACATCCGAAGGAGCTTCAAGATTTTTCAGGCAGTGTTTATAAATAGACTTTGATGGCCTTAATCACCCTGGCAGTGGATAGGCCTAATGACCAAATAGACAAGCAAACAATTAATCAACAATTAATCACCCAAAGGCTTGTTGACTCATCTGGGTCAAGGCTAAATTCCATTAAAATTCTTGAACACTTTATCCACAGGAAATACCTTGAAGCCATTTCGTACACTGTCTCTAATCACTATCATTGTTCTATTTGGTTAAATGTAAATAATTAAGACTATCATGTTCCTTACCTTTGACAAAAGAAGTTCCATATGGCTGATGTGTATAGAAGACGTGCTGACTCAATGAAGATTTCAGTAGTTCATGTTCTGATTCATCGTCCACAGCAGAATGGAAGACGCGAGGATGACCCCTCGTCCACACCAGCAGAGTACAAGACCAGACGAACCCATCGTCCTAAGGAGAATAAAAGATAACTAATTATAACTTCTGCCACATCAGAATGAGAAAACTGCATCTGTAGCTTTAATCTCCGCTGGTTTACCGACCACGAGCTCCAGCGTGGACGGCTCTGCCTTGCTACGCCTACGACAGAGATCTAGGATCCGAAAATGGTGGAGGATGGGTAAGGTAGGTGTCGGAGGCACTGTCTGGGAGATGGGTCATAATCGAAATGGACCATGACAAATGGCTGGTGATGGGGGACTTGAGTGTTCCACAAGTTAGCTCAGATGTTGTAAATAATGATGTACGGACAAAGCGAGGAGGACGTAAAGGCTTCTTAGTGAGTGAAGGATGATCGCAGGAGTTCACAGTAAGAGGGGCGAGAAGGAGGACCGAACTGGGACTACGCAGACGTCAGAGAGGATTAAGGTATGCTGAAGGAGTCTCTGATTCGACCCTGGCCAGAGAAAGGCTGAAGGAGTCCCTGATTCGACCCTGGCCAGAGAAAGGCTGAAGGAGTCCCTTATTCAACCCTGGCCCGAGAGAGGTAAGTGAAGATTTTGGTGTGCCAGGGAGAGGTTAGTGAATATTATAATAAGCCTGGTAGAGGTTAATAAGGATTATGCTTCTCAAGGGTAAAATAACAAAATGCTGGGCGAAGTTTCGTAGGGCAACGTTGGGGGTACCAGCAAGCTAAGGGTTGACGAGTGCTAGAGGGAAGGGTGTTAGGGTTTTGGGAAATGCTCGAGGACACTGAGCTACTGGCAGGTAGAACCATGAGAGGACAGCTGATGTACAGGAGAGCTGCGGTGGGCTTAGGAGATGAGCGTGAGAGCCGAGGTGACTTCGGGGAAGTCAGCGAGAGTCGGAGTGGTCCAGCGTGAGGTGTCTAAGGGGTGGCGGCTGACAAGTCTGTGAAGTAGACACGGTCGGAACGAGCCTGAAGAGGTGATGTCTAGGGGGGGAGAACTAAGTGGAGGAGTGTCAAGGATCGAGGAAACGAAGGGAAAGTGTGGTAGGGTCACAGACAACGAGGGTGAGAGTATCCAGTTCTGTAACGTTATGGGAAATGGAGGTGATGGTATAAAAAGAACCAAAGGGAGATTGTTGAGGTTTAAGTGTGGCAGTAGGAGGTGTCTGAGGCTCTATGCTGGACGGGATGATGTTCCTAGGAGGTCTGGGTAGATCAGAGGGCCAGGCAGGTAATACGAAGCTAAAGGGAGGGTCGTGACGGAGTAAGATGAGTAAGAATGTGCAGTGGGAAAGATGAGGGGGGTGAGGGCCACGGGGATAGGATGGTCGTAAGGAGCTTGGGAGGGTGGGCGATGGTTGTAAAAGGCCTGAGGTGATGTGGATGACAGTCACACAAGGGCTGAGAGACGTGTACTATGGTCGTAAAGGGCTTAGGTGATGTGGATGATGGTTACTGAGAGCGTGGGTGACAGGCACTGAGGGTCTGGAAGTGGTGGGTGATGGTCAAACAGGCATGAGAGGCGGGTGATGATCGGACAGGGAGGGCCTGGGAGAGGGGAACGATGATCGAAATGGACTTTTAAAGATGTGAATGATGGTTATAATGTGACTGAGAGAGGTGGATAGTGATGACAGAGTATGGGTGAATCGAGTCTTGAGATAGTTAGAGGTCCAGCTAAGGATGGGCTGATAGGGCTGGGATATTTGTCAGTGAGGACCTTTACCCAGGAAGAGGAAGTGGGCGGGTGTCAAAAACAGCAGAGAAAAAAGATTATTGGTAGAGCAAGAGTCAGGGGGATATGGATGAAGTTGAGTCAAGTGGAGGCGAATGATAACTAGTCATGCAAGTGATACTGGGGGGGTAGGGGGTAACTGAGGGTAGAGGTAGGTCCTTGTACGGGAGGGATGAAGTGGGCGAAGACGGAGGTCACCGACGGTTTTGCGACAGGTCAGAGGAGTGAGTGTGGATCGGTCATAGCAAAATGGAGTAGAGGGAAGGAAACAAGGAAGAGGATGGAGGGAAATACGAGGTCGTGGGGAGGTGGAGAAAATGCACGAAAGGCGTGGAGAACCAAATGGAAAATGGGTGGTGATCCACGAGATCCGGGTGAAGAGTGGCGATGACTGTGGGACAAACCAAGGGGTGTTTGATTACGTTCTAACTGTGCCAGGTGGAGCTGAAATAGGGGTTGCAGAAGGTTGTGTGTACGTGGACAACGGACATGACGGGCCGGGGTGTGCCAGAAGAAGCAGACCCAGGTTTCTCAGTGAGGGCCAAGGGTGAGAGTTGAAGTCGCAGAAATCCAGGGGAACATGAGAGAAGACCACGGAGAGCCTGAGGTCGATGGGTCATCGAGAGGTAGATGAGGGTTTAAGTAGGCCAGAGGGAGGTTTAATGAGCGTCGAGGAGAGCCAGAGGAGGAGGTATGAGCGTCGAGGCAATCGAGAGGGAGGCAGAGGAGGAGGGTGAGGATCTAATTGAGATAAGAGGGAGGAGGATGAAGGTCGTGATAGCCTATGAGGTTCAGGATGAAAGTCATGGCATGCTAGGGGGACAAGGATGAGGGCCGTGGTGAAGGGCAAATGTTCCCTACTATGACTTGGAGGGAGGAAAGGGGGGGAGGAATTTTCCGGGAAGGAGATCCAAATCTATAATGAAAATCTTTTACTTTATGCGTTAGTGTATAAATCTACATGTTCGTTTCGTTTTTGAAACAGGCGTATTTTTGACTAATTGTTTACTATAATCACGAAGAATTTGGCTAGCCTCGATTCGGAGGTATGGATAGTCTTCAATATGACTTGTGTGGCAAGTCGTTCCGATGTTCTATTGCTGGAAAAAGAAATGACCCAAGATGGCCGCTGAATCTTTGCTCTAATTTTAATAGTTTAGTGGTTGACATACTTCTACTAAATCTACTTTGAATCTGTACTTTTTATTTTCGAGGTAAGAATCATCTATCTCCAAAGCTATCTTTATGAGGTTTAATCCTGAGTTGACAGAATTAGTTTTGTTGCTCATCTGTGAATTACTTCTAGCTTTTTGTCGTCTTTGATATAAAGTTTAGTGACCAAAGATGAATGGTACGTTTTAGACGAGGCCTAACCCGGTAGTTTGAAGGATGGCCACAGAGTGTGTGCTTCGTTTCATATCTATTTCTAACTATGAATCATTAGCATTCTTTTAGTTTCTTACGATGCAGCTAAGTACTGGCTCCCTCTGACTGGATTAACGTTACTGACTTCGTGTCATCGGCAAATTCTACTGGCGAGTTCAGATCAATGTAATGAATGCGTGGGTCCTAGAACAAAGCCCTGTGGTACTCTCAGCTTGGCGAGTCGAATGTTTCCCCAATGCTTCCTGTCGGTCACCTATCAATGCGCAGATACGAAGTTCTGTGACGCAAGCTCCTAGCTTACCTACGTCTTTTGTGTACTACGTCATCGAAAGCTTTTTGGAAGTTTAAGTATATGTAACATCTGAGGGTATTCTGGAATCCTAGTTACTCCAAATGTATAACTAAAGAATCCTACTGGATTCGTTAAACATGATCTTTGATATCGAAAGGGCTGCAACAGGGCTGGTAAAGGGTAGGTGAGGGTGGGGATGGGCCAGATGAAAATGAGAGTGGGTGAAGATCAAGACAGGCCACATGAAGGTGGATGAAGGCCGGAACGAACCAAAGGAAGGTAAATGAAGGTCCGAACGGTCCAGGAGGAGGAGGAGGACAGGGTTGGAACGGGCCAGAAAATGAGTGAGGGTCGGGACGGGCCGGGAGAAGGCGGACTGGTGGCCGGGACGGGT
>JAUTXX010326262.1:0-24314 GCA_032273605.1 Panulirus laevicauda | reverse complement strand
CGTCGGAGTGATGGAGTGGACTTGTCAGGTAGCATGATAATGGACCAGGCTAAGTTGTTCCATAAAGAATTTAAATTACAACATGAGTGTGACTATAGTGAAGGATGGCTTTAAAGATTCAAGAAGCGTCATAGAATTTCCATGAATAAGGTGTGCGGAGAAACCACGAAGGAGCTAACCACGAAGGATGCGCCGAGTATGTGGATGAATTTGCGAAACTCGTAGCTGATGAGCACCTCATTCCCGAGCAGGTTTATAATGCAGACGAAACTGCATTATTCTGGCGATGCACACCTAGGAAAACACTAACAACAGAAGACGAAGAAGACTCCACGATTCAAAGAATCTAAGGACAGACTTACCATCTTAGGGGGCTCAACCATTTAATATTTGTTTAATTTAAATTTCCAGCAGTCCATGGTATACTTTAAACACAAGGAAGATGTATAAATAGTGGGTTAGAGATATGTTGATGAATTATTATTATGTGACCACGGGTGGTCCAGCAAAATGGTTAATCCGGAAAGGCTTTGGAACCAAAAGTGCCAGAAAATTGGTGGTGTACCTGTATCCCACTATTCCAATTTACTTTATTCTTTATGCAAATTCAGGCCCTGAGCCTTCAGACCACCTCTCACTACTTTCCACCTCCTCCCACTGCCCCTTCTTGTTCTCTACAATGCTAATATGAATACCACCTTAGTCATCCTCTCCACACTCACCCTTTCTATATACTGAACTATTTCAGCATAACCTCATAAGTTCTCTTACACATACTCTTCTTACTTCCACAACCATCTCTTGCCCTATCATTTCTTATTTTGTTAACCCACCAAAACATACTGTCTTAAAACATTTAATTTCAAACACATTCCCCTGCTTCTGCACCTTAACATTTTGGGCCTACACTGCAATAAAGTTCCTGATACAGCTCTATAAATAACACAAAGACTTTGAGGGAAAGGGTTAGTTCTGATCCTCATACACCAGATATATTTGGTACAAAAGCTACAATGATAACTCTCCCTAACTCATTTCCTATGTTAAAACTTCAATGTGCATAATATATTATGAATACCATTAAGCTGGAAAAAACTGGTAACCTTTAAGACATTAACTTCTTGCAGTATCAAGGGAGGGTCATGCCAAATATATTTCCTAAACCAAGCTTAAGAAAAGTAAAAATACAGTAGGGTGTGATGCACTGTCAATACTGGTTCTTACCGGAGATCCTTTTTTGTTTAGACCGACCAGGTGATTAAGGCCCAAGTCCTGAAATTTTAGGAATAATTTGAAAAAAAGAGTACTATCAGGTATAACTTTAAATTAAATAACCGAATTTAGTGGTCTGTCTATGTCATGTACACTTTTTTTATTCATGGAAAGGGGACTTATACAACTTCCAAATACTTTGGTTACATTTATCACACCTTCAAGTGCCACAACCAAGAACAACTGAAACACATGAGGATTAATTCTGCATGCTAGTAAAGATATCAAAAAAATTAAGAGGCTAAAACTTAACTACATTAAGAAATAAGATCGTCTGTTAATGAATGAATGAATGAAAGAATTATCAATAAATTATGTACATATATGGGATTGATACAGGTAGTAGCTCAGCATGGTAGTCACAAAACCCACACTAAAAAGCCCTTAACCTGTGCTAACTGCTTAAAGTTGATGGAATTCTTATTATCAATGTTTATGGCTATAGACTTTTCTCCATAGTTCCCCCCCAAAATTTCCATATCCATAGTGGTTGACTATAGTTCTCATAACTCAAGTGATGACAAAAAATAGGGTGTGTTGCCATGTAGCAGAGGGACTAAAAATGACATGAGCACAAACAAAAAGTCAGCTGATGACACCAGTGCACCTATGTATTGGAGAGTTTGTGGATTTTCACCATAATTTTATCATTACATTAGACATTATGGGCACTAATACACCCATATATACAGTAAAAATATGTGTATCACCTATTACTATATATGACAGCATAGGTGAGCAGGTAAATAATGGAACCATAAGATTTTATATGATGGCAAGACTTTTGACTGCCATAGTCATAATCATAGTAGGAGCATCTGAAAACAATGCACAAGAATTGCCTTCTGCCAGTGGGCTGTTAAGGGTGAGGCACTACAAGCTAAAAATGGTTCTGGATTCACCAATTAGTCATTCAGTTGCACTTCTTTGGGAAATATCTTTCCCTGCTAAGTTATAGGCACCATTATATCCACATAAACAATAAGAATATGTGTATTACTCTATATGTCCATGTATATGAGCTAGTAAGAATTGAACTTTTATGAGTTAATGATGGCATGCCTTTCAAATGCCACAGCACCCCTTAACTGCACTTCTCCTCTGGTAAATATTTCCTTTCGATTAAATTATTGGCAACATTACATCCACATATACAGCAAAAAATGAATCATTTATGACTTTATATAACAGCACAGTTAAGCACATAAATGATAGAATTCTACATAATATATAATGGCATGCCTTTTCAACACAAATGAATTCATTCTGCAACTGACCTCTGGACTCTTTTCTAAGCTGTTTGTGATAGTGGAAGATACCAGAAACTCACAGATTAGTTTGGTAAAAGTCAGATAATTCATAGAGAATAACCTGCAAATCGTCAATGTGACTTAAGGAGGTACAAACAATGTAAGTTGAGGACTTAAAGCAAAATATTTATCAATTCTGTTCTTAAACATGTCAACAGTTCTGCTTTAACCACTCTAACTGGCAAATCATTCCATAAACAATCCTGAAGAAAAGTACTTTGCCTAATTTGAGGCAAACTGATGCCCATGAGTATCTATCCATTACTGTGAGAGAATGCTTTAGTCCTTTAGTAGTACTTCTAAACTGGGAAATATTTCTAATGCAACTCCCAGCTCATTATGAGTAATAAGAAGCCTGTACCACAACTAGAGACTGATAGCATTCTCTGATTATCAGAATCTGAGGACATAGAGAGTCACAATAAATTGAATCAAGGATAATAAGTGGTGATGACGTGGAAGAGAGTTCTGCACTATGCAATACCAATACAGGTATCAAGCCATTTATCCAGATTCCAGAAAATTGGAAGTTCAAAAGATCCAGATATTTTTGAAACTGGCTAATTTCTAATGTTGTAGGATTAGCAGATCAAACAGACCTACTTAAGAAGGTTATTAATTTGTATATCTTCAATACAATTTCGTTCATTTTTCACAGTTTATTCTATATTTTACGTATATATTAGGCTGAGTTCCAGAAAACCAGAAAACCCTGAAATCCAGATCACCTCTGGTCCCAAGCTTTATAGATAAATTGTTTGGTACCTGTATATGAAAGTTATCCATAAATTAGTTATCCATAATGCATGGGTCATACTTCTAGTCTACTTCTTATATTAGTTAACTTACATGACAGATACATAAATAGCTGAAGTAATTATCATTCAAATCTTATATATTACATTTTCATGTAATTTCTACTATTTTTGATAAAAAGCATTAATCTAACTGTAAAATATTACTATCAACAAATATCAATGTCATATATGTTATGATCTTTTCACACAGTAAAAATGATAAAAAAGAAGTCATGCTGATGAATTCATTTCTAATGCAAAATAAAAATTTGGGGGGACTGAAGTTGAAAACAAAATCCAGAGAGGAGGGGTTAATAATGTTTTTGATCAATTTCAGATATCCAGAGAAACCATAACTTCCAGAGTGTCACCTGTATTTGTAGAGGAACCTACTAACATTTCCAGAAGTAAGGAAGATCCAGAATCATCAAAACAAGTTCTATCTGGGATATAAAATCCTTAAAAGAGGGGTGATATCTGGAAACACATCAAAAAGATTTTTTTCATACAAGTTTGCTTATTCCCACATTAGCAAGGTAGGGCCAACAACAAAGAAATGCCACATTCATTCGCATCTATTCTCTAGCTGTCATGTGCAATGCACTTAAACCACAGCCCTTTATCCTCAACCAGGACCCATACACCTTTTTATGGTTTCACCCAGCTGCTTCACATGCCCTGGTTTAGTTCGATATTTCACACATCAGTGAGGTAGCATCAAGAACAGACGACTGAGCCTCAGAGGGAAAAATCCTCACTAGGCCTGCATTTCTGTTCCTTCTTTTGGAAAAGTAAAACATGAGGGGAGGATTTCCAGCCCCCCACTTCCACCCCATTTAGCTGCCTTCTACAACACGGAAGGAATATGTGGGAAGTATTCTTTCTCCCCTATCTCCAACGTGATAATACACAGGCAGGCAGTACTAGTAATATACCTCCCTGGTTGGTGGCTGCCCACCAGCTACTACCTACTACTAGCCTATGCTCATCCTCAAATCAGCTTAGTAAACATACTCTACTGATAGAGCTCCTGCAAAATGAATGAGAAATGAATGGGACATAGTCTGTGCAATGGATGGTTGGAAAGGTATGTGACAGAATAATATCAACAAGATAATGTCAACCAGAGGTTACATTATGGGTCACCTGAGCTATCTCTCTTAATATTACTAATAAAGTCTTGGTAGTTTGATCTTGTAAACTTTTGGGCAATGCTAAGTGACCAACAATCATACAAAGAAATAAAAGGAGTTGGGGTATAAGAGAAAAAAACATTCTAATAGGCCTTACAAGCAATGCATTACATTTGATGTATAATATTACAGTGCTAAATGATCACATCAAGATTGATCATATTGAGAGGCTAAATGCTGAACCAAATATCATGCCAAACCAAGACAGTAGATGCTGGATGCCTACCATAGGCTGCTGGCTGGCACTGGGCAAAGACTCGTGATTCCAAGGCTCTGGAGACTGTCTCAGCTGGGCTGTATTTTCCCATGCCTGCCCCCCACTTTGCTGTAAATATAACATTCTCAGAATTACGGTAAATTATGAGGAACATGTTGTGAGACGTGGTTTTACTTTCTAATCACTAAACTGCTGACAACACCATCAACATCATGGGCGCCAGACAAAAGTGACAGCTATCTACTGCTGTTCTAATATACAGGTCAAGAAAATCACTAATTAAATAATCTGATGAATTTTCATAAAAATTTCAATATGCACACAAAGTGCACATAGTCCCTACTAATACTGCACATCTATTTCTTTCAAGCTTATCTAACATTAATAGCATCATCTCTCCTTAACAACAAACTATTCACAACTTTTCTCCAGAAATCAATGTGTTAATGGTATTTTGATGTTTAAAAGCAAAAGAAAAACATATAGAGGACTGTATATAGGGGAACATAACAGAATGTACAGTGACTGAACAGAAATAGTGAGGTCTGGGAGAAACAACATGAGTTATTATGGAAGGCAACAAAGGGTTCAGAAAAAAAAAATCACTCCAGATGGCATAATGAAACCTGAGACATCAAGAACTGAAAGGTATGTAAACAAAGTGTTTAATAGAAAGACATAAGAGACAAAATAAGAGCCAATATGTGTGGATGGTGTGGTTCAGCTTACTTTAATGTCTGAAAGTGAAATGATTATTATAATGTTTGGACATTAAGCACGGATGCAAAGTGAAAAAACAGGAACACAAGACGAAATCATGGATGACTCGAGTCTTTACTGAGTTTAATACCAGAATACACAATGTGCAAGACCTCTCATATCTTGCCCAGACACTTTCTTAGAATGCATAATAAAACTGAAAGTCCAAACAGGAAATGTGACCACCAAATCACCTCAGTGAATGTCTGGCACAGATATTGAGTTAGAAATACAGTATAAACAAGTTGACCCTTATTTCTAAAACCTTCCACAAGCGAGTATCAAGATTTCAGGTTGCTCCATGTTCACATAGATGAAGTCAGACCAACTTGTCCAAGGAGGAGGAAACACACTCGGTGGATGGAATCAATGCATTTCCCTTCAGCTACCCCTATCTATGCTCAAAGAAATCGGCCTCACTGTCAAAACAAATTAATTGCAACAAACTAACCCACATTTTCCATTCTCAATGATTTAGAGCAAACTACCTCCCACCCCACCCATATTCTTGACTGCTGTGACCACTCTTGTAATATTCTGCATCTGTTTTTCACCTCTGATCCTTTGCACTGTAACTACACAGTCTCACCCCAGATTGGTTCAACTGACCACACTCTCAAAAATGTGCCTATTTCAACAGTACCTACCCCTCCAGCAGCCCTTTCTACACATGAATATTAGCACCACCTCAACAAAGAAGACAGGAGTAACTTAAGAAAATTCTTTTCTGACTTTCTTGAGTAAATTATCCTCTTATGTGGTGAGGCTTGTCTCCACTAAATGCATAGAAAAGAAAATTCTTTATTGACTTTCCTTGCGTAAATTAGTCATGTATGTGGAGATGCTTCCATCTCCACAAAATACTTAGAAAAGGTTATCATTGCAGGAATGGAAGCATTTATCCCCTCTTCCCCAAGATGACTTCTTCTTCCAAACCACGGTTCAACTGTTCCCGTAATGAGGCCACTCAGGCATATCGGGCTTGGGAAAATTCTCCTTCCTTTGACTCCCATTCAGCATTCATCACTGCTTATAATAACTGCAAACACATTATCCATGAGACATAACATTCCTATTTTCACAGGAAGTGTGATAACCTCTCCTCATCATCCACATATTGGTCTTTATGGTCTTTTGTTAAGGGCAGCTCTAACAACTTACGTCACACTACCTTCCTTTCACTTTTCTACTATAGCTGTCTCTCCCATGGACAGAACAACTCTCTTTAGTTCCCGTTACTCCCCTAACTCTCCCTTGGTTGAATAACATTCCTTCACCCCCGATGCTCTACATATTGGTCTTATTGGAAAATATCACAATTTTGCGCGTGATCAAGATATTCCTATGAGTCCACGGGGAAAATGAAACACGAAAAGTTCCCAAGTGCACTTTCGTGTAATAATCACATCATCAGGGGAGATACAGGAGAGAAAAATAACAGTCAGTTGATATCCATCGAAGAAGACACTAGGACGCCATTTCCTTCACCCCCGATGCTCCTTCTACTAAACATATGCCCTTTCCCATGATCTCTTTTCAGAATGTCCAGAAAGCCCTTCTCTTTCTAAACACAAGCAAGTACTACAGTCCAGATGATGTCCATCCCCATGGACTGAAACAGCATGCCTCTGAACTTGTACTTACTCATGTTCCACTTCAGTTAAAAACCAGAAATTTCCTTCCTCTTGGAAACATGTGTCGGTACATCCCATTCCTAAAGAAGGGGGACTGTTCTGACCTCTCAAACTATCATCCTGTTACTCTGTTATCTACCATTTCCAAAGTCTTTGAATCCCTCCTGAACTGCCATATCCTCAGGCATTCTTAGTCTGTCTTCTTTGTGATCACCACTATGGTTTCCGTAAGGCAAGATCCACCAGTGATACTCTTGCTATCTTACTAATCTCTGATCATCATCCCTGAAAGATTTTGGGGAATCCTATGTAGGTACTCTTGAAATATCCACAGCTTTTGAAGGGTGCAGCATCAGGGTCTCATCTCTAAGCTCCCCTCTTTCAGTTTTCCTCCTTCACTTTGCTCCCACATATCTAGCTTCCTCTCTGGCAAATCTATCTCCATGGTTGTTCACAGATCAACCCCTCCCCTCTTCTATATCAATCTATATCAACAGCAGTGTCCCTAAATGGTCTGTCCTGACTCCTACACTTTTCTCCTTCTTATCAACGATTTCCTTTCTTACACAAATAACCAAATGCACTCATGTGCTGATGACTGCATTCCTCCACATTCTTCAATTCTGCTCCTTCTTCTTTCACTCAATCTGCATCTCATCTCACCTTCCTCAACATATTTAGACTTGGATAAGATATCTCTGTGGGGTAGATAAAATCTCATTGAGTTTAATGCCTCCAAGACCCAGTTTCTGCCTGTCTCTTACCAAAAATTCCTCACAACTTTCCTCTCTCCTTTGACAGTCCTGTAATTCCATCCCTTGAATTACTGGACATATTTGGTATTACTTATCCCTGGGGATAGGGGAGAAAGAATACTTCCCATGTGTTCCCTGTGTGTCGTAGAAGGCGACTAAAAGGGAAGGGAGCAGGGGGCTGGAAATCCTCCCCACTTTTTTTTTAATTTTCCAAAAGAACGAACAGAGAAGGGGGCCAGGTGAGAATATTCCCTCAAAGGTCTGTCCTCTGTTCTTAACGCTACCTCGCTAATGCAGGAAATGGAGAATAGTATGAAAAGAAAATTTGGTATTACTGTAACATCCACTCTGTCTTGGAAACACCATTACAGAAATAGCTAGGTCTACCTCTAAGAAACTGGGAGTCCTGTTTAGATGTCAAAATTTCTTTTCTTCTGAGCAGTTGCTTCATTTATACAAAGGAGTGATCCGTCCCTGTATAAATTATCGCTCTCACATCTGAGGTGGTTCTAGCCATGCAGTCTTACTTGACAGAGTTGAGGGGAAAGCCATACTACTTATAAACTCTCCAAGATTAACTTCAAAACTTGACCCATTTGCCCTATGTCCCAATATTGGTTTACTTTCCCTCTTCTATATGCATAACGTTGGTTTTTGCTCCTTGAACTGGCTGCTTATGTGCCCCCGCCACTGACTAGACTAAGCAATACTTGGCAAGCTAATGCATCACATGATTACTGTGCAGTCACTGGCAACTCAAGGTTGGGCAGTTTTAATAACTTTCTTTACCTACACCTTGAAGCTTTGGAACTCTCTACCCTCTCATGTCTTTCCCAACAACTATGACCAGGCATATTTCAAAATACAGGTATTTCACTTCCTCTAACATTCATAAATACTATCCCTTGTCTCTTTTTTTTCATTTCATTACCCTCTCCATACTTCAATTAAGGCCTGGCCTCGATGTGGACTTTTGTCTGTGAGTGGAGCCTCCAATGTAAAAGAAGAAGAAGAAAAAAAAAAGCAAGCTATAGGTACAATAATCAAACTATATCATAAACCAAATACAAGGAGGTGGTGGAAACTTGTTCAACATCTTCCAGCTGTTTTCTTAAAAATGAAAAACAACAATAACAATTACTTTAGTTTTCAAGAACAAAAAACAACAATGAAAAAGATTTAATCTGATAAAAAACCCTGCTCTCTGAGGTATGCAGAACTGCTCACTGTCCATTTCCATACACAAAGTTACATGACCAAACATCAAACTGGAGCTGAGAATTGAATTCTGATGTAAAAATATAAACAAGGAGGGAATGTGCACTTGTTCACAGATATGACTGTGGACATCAAAGAATGGAGAATAGTTTTTCCTCTACTTTTTACAAGTGAACCAATGATATTTATCATATCTTGTAAAAAAGAAAAAAAGCTAATCAGATATATGTCTAAAGTCACTGACAGATGAGCTTTTCATCCTTATCACATGCAATACCCAAACTATCTCTTAAGCCTCTACATATTCATCCTATGCAACCTACTTTTTTGATTCTATCGATTAAACTCATAAAGAAAAATTTTTTGCATGCTCCCTACAAAAACAATGGAAGTGAAATAAATCTAACTATCCATAGATAAGATAGTAATAAATAAAACTTACCAGCAAAAAATGAATGAAACAGGTAAAAATAACAATAACTTTTTCACCCCCTGCTGAAACCAACTTCAGGTTAAGATGGTTACAAATTTCATGATCTTATCAAAATTCCCTTACCACAGCATATGATCCTACACGGAACAGTCCCAGAGGTAAGACAGGTGTAGTGTGAGTAAGGCCACTGCTAGACACTACTGGGTGTAGTCCTGGAGGAGGGTAAAGTGATGGTGCTCTTCGGTACACAGACCGCTCTCCTGACTCTTGATTTAAGTCTGACTCCTCCCAGCTATTATCTTCTTCTACCAATGGGTCATCAGGTCCTAAAGGTAATGGTAATGGCTCTTCTTTCACTTCCTCCTTTATCTCCGTCTGAGGGTAAATATATAAAACATAAAAATATCTTATAAGTGAAAGCTATTCTCCACTGTCAGAAAAATAACTCAAAATAAAACACTCATTAAAAGCATTCTCTTGATACCTGTCCAATCATATTTCTCAGCAATGACATGAGTGTCCTGTTGTAAGGGAGGTTAACATACATTATTCTTAGTAAGTGATTAATGTTTCATGGCTGAATGAAGATAGCGTCTGGAAGATACCTAAGCCTTTAAGGAAAAACTCAACTTTTAGCTCCTTCCTCTGTTCCTACTCTTGAAAAACATAATCTAGGAGGGGAAGATTTCCATTCTTCTGCTCCTATCCCTCTTAGATGCTTTCTATGACACACATAAGATATGTGGATAGTAATTTTACTCCCCTGTCCTTAGGGATGTATGTACTTACACAGCCGTAATCCATCTTCCAGTTAGACAAAACTGTTAGAAAATGCATATGTATCAATTCTATCCCTGCACATGGTTCTGTACCCCCTAATGAATATCACCTTATGACCATGATCTATGACCCCCAAATTCCAAAACTTACTGAGAGGTGCAACTTTGTACATATCATTGATAAAAGTTTGGTCAATAACCATTCAGTAAGTCCTAAGATATTGTGCACACAAGAATCCAAAGGCAGTATATTGCATACTCTTGATCATTGACTTCCTAAGTTTACCAAATGCAGATATTGATCTAGTTTCTATGTTCAGTACATGGTGTTACTGAAGTCTGTCTGTTTGTGGTTACATTGTGAGTGAAAAGTGACCTTCGGCAAATTTATATCATACAGTACAATCTCATAAAAATTCTTACTGCAAAGAGTCTATCCTTTCTCTGTTATGGACTGCAGCACACTTTGATGCTGCAGGAGCCCCTGAAGAAGAGGTCCTGGGGTTGTGTATGAAATAATAATATTGGCAGATAGAGAATCGATGAGAGCGGATGTGGACTTTATATATTTGTTACTGAGAGTATCTTAACGTAGGAAACAGCAATCAAGCATAAAAAAATAAATATAAATACTATGGTATATGTAAATGTCCATTCAATCAGTTATGAGATATTGTGTGCACAACCATACAGAGCCATTTACTTATATGTACAACCTTAATCCTTAAACCTATACTTTCAAAAATTAACTGGATACAAAATTGAGCAATCTCAGTGCTACAGCTTTGGTCAGTTTCATTCTCCCAGTCAGTAAACATGATGTTCGCAAATATTTACTATATGAAGTTTATGGAATATTTGAGTCCTAATTTCCTTTTCTTCCAAACCTTCCCATTCTTTCACCTTCTTTTGCTGACCATTCATCTTATCAACATTGACAGAGACTCCTGATGCCTGTTCCCTCCTAGAACTCTCTCAAGGGGTTAGCCATGGCAATAGAGTCCTCTACTAGCAAATCATATACTTGCAAAATGAAGTTACGTTCTTACCACAATGGGAAAAACATTTTTGACTATGAAAATGCACATACATATAAGCTTTCTATATCAAGTGGTTTTACATCAACCATCTAACTAGCTGCAGTGAGTTTATCAAATATGATACATCTTCTGAGGTAATGATGTCATTTTTAACATCTTTCATTCCACCACTAATTTATTGGTAAAAATAATGGTTAAAGAACAGGGCTGACATTGGTCACAATGACCAAATGAATTTTTAAACCAGTGTTTGAAATGTTCTAAGCAGTGGCAGCATAACAGGAGAGGAGTTAGCTGAAGCTGAGCCTTAAACACAGCAGTTACCAGCCCCAGGAACACATAATAGATGTTGCCATAACAACACAGTTTTGCCAAGAGATTGAACAAAGGGCTACTAATACCCTACCATCCAGAAGCAAATCATGGAAAACAGATCTTTAAATAAAGTAGATTATGAGAATCAAATTGATTCATGTGTGCCTACAGATCTTTAAATAGACTTAATTTTGTATAAAAATGATGCAAGCATCATGTGTATTTTGAGAATTAAACTGATGCACACAGACTTATGTTTCTGTAACTTGCAGCAACATGCTGTGAATACAGTATGTGCATTACTTAAAAATAAGTGACTGTCAGGAAAATAAAACAATTTATACTAGAAAATCTTAAATAATACCTGGAGAAACTGGCTAGGGTGAGTGTCCAGTGATGAAGTTTTTGGTGAAGAATGGGTTTTCTTGGAGTGTGTTAGATTCTGCTTCTGAAGCTGATGTGTTTGCTGTTGATTTACAGGTGAGTTCTCAGGATTTGTCTGAGATGCTGCTGATCCCTGACGCATGGACGATACAATTTGGAGCCAACCAGATTTTTGGTTAGCTTTATCTACATCTGTTACAGGAACAGTTGCCTTTAACGGAGCAGTCAAAGGAAGGGAAGGATTTGATGATGTGGAAGTTTGAAGGGGAAGAGAAAGTTGAGAACTAACAGGAATGGAAATGGTGGGGGCAGTGGAAGATTGAATGCTGCTGAACTTTGGGGCTTCATTAGTGGGGTGCCATGATGATGATGATAAGGGAGTAGATGGAATAATGAGTGAATCTGATTCTTTTGTGGTAGCAGATGAAGCTGAGGGCATTGTAGTTTTCTTCTTTCTCTTCTTCTTCGGAGGAGGGCTTTCTGGAGATGGAGGATAGTCCTGATGACGATTTGTGTCTGAAAAACGAAGTGTATCAAAAAAATTTCTAAAGACGTTGCTATAGATAGGAATACCCCAAATCTCACACCTGCAAAGACAAATACAGAATGAGTTTCATTCCTTAAACTACTTTCCTGTATTCATACTGACATCCTCTGCTTCATTCATAACTCCTGAACTTTCTTTATATCTTTCATCACTACTCTTTTAGATCTAAGTCATTCTGTTTCCTGTCCTTGCTCCATTCTACCCTAAATTCATTTTTGCAATTTTCTTATTTTCAGCTGCTGATATCTACCAACACTCCATTATCAGTTATGCAGCATAAAATAATTTCAAAAACCTCCTTGATACATTCAAATGAATCTGTGAAAGTGAAATATATTTTCTACAATACCTCAGAGCTTCTTTATGATTCACGTAGCATATAAGTTAAAGAATCAGTGGTGATATATCTTCATTTATCCTTCTATGCCTGCAAATAACATGCCTCATATGACTACAGCTGTATGCTGTTCTTATGGCATTAATCTACGATGCTCTCACTTTTTTTCACATTTACCTATCAAAACTAATTTTACATTATCAAAGAGATATAAAGTGCTTCATTACGAAATGTTCTTGCATAAGCCATACAAAATATTTTTATAGCAATTGCAACTGTTCCTTCTTAAATAACTACTCCCAACTTAAGTTTTACCACTGCAATCCTTGTTGAATAACTTTTCCAAATTCCCTATCTTCACAAAATACAACTCTTTCTCACTCAAAATAACCATACAATGCTCACAGAACATACTCTTCTCTGTACAAACAATGGACATATGCAACTGTTACAATAATGACTAACTTGATTATGGTATCTAAAAAAAAAAGCCTAAGCTCACATATCAGCAGTTACATTATTCCTTTTTCATCAATCACAAGCCTTCCCCAGTTGAACCATTAAAATACTTCTCACCCTTCAAAACATTATTTTTTACTTTTGATACCTCAGTCCCTATCAAGGTCAGGCTTTAATTGAAACAGAAAGAGGTTACTGCTCCACTAGCCCCTAACTTTGTTTCATATATGCCTACCTAAAATTACCATTCCATAAAATACTGAATAATATTTCTTTATATACTTCTCATATCCCTCTTATACTTCTTAAAACCATACAGATCAACAGTTTTCAATATGCCTGGTTATAGACAAGCATATAAATGAAAACACCCATGGCTGAGGCATATGAACAATAGTGGGAATCAATGCAATGTTGAGACCCTTACCTTCAATCCTACACAATAACATAAACAAGCACCCTAAGTTTCCTGGTTCTGACCTGCTGCCCTCTTCTAGAGGTGAATGGTTAACAAATCCATGTTCTTGTTTTCTATTATAAGACACATGAAAAAAGTCTAATATCTTTATCTTTTGGAAATAAGAGGCAAACCCATTTTAATAAAGTGATGTTTGTATGAAAAGATGTAACTTTCAAGAAAACCTTATGATAAGAAGTTGAACACACTGCAGAATTCTAACTACATGAAGTCTGTATATACACCATAAAGGCACTTACTTGATGTGTTTACATTTGCCTCAGGAACTGCCAAACCCTTAATCTTAAGACACTCAGCCGTCTTCAACAAAGATGCTAAATTGGCCTGACGAACATTAACCTGTTTGGGAGAAAAAAGAGGTTGCCCTATCAAATATTTATCTGTCTGGAAAAAAAGCAATGTCATTCTTGAATGCCCAATCGCAACTCAAACTAGTAGCAAAATAAGCAAAGACAATTACAACAACAAGCACTTGCACTGCCTTACTTGCCCCCACGTTAAACATACAGGAAAAAACTAACATGCTTGAGTATCACAGATCTAAAGATCAGCTTTCCAAAACACTTTGAGCATTCAAAAGTCCCTTGGCACTGAGCTCTTTTTAAGCTGATCTATTACCTTATGTATGGAATCTCAGTATTTATAACAGCATTTTCATCACATTGCTTGAATAATTATCGATCTTTAATTAGTTTTTCAAAATAAACTTCTCCCATTCTGAAGGGTCCAATCTCAGATTTCATATGTATGAATTTGAGAATAACATTTTAGAGCTCTTTTCCGTTTTAAATCACTTTCTCACCATATAATCTCTGTTCTCTACCATGGGATTGGATTATTTCTTCACCAGCATTTCATATTTTTTCATCAAACTCTTCTCTGACTACTTGATGTTGATCTTTTCTTCTTTTTCCATACTCTTCACAGTTTTCATTCTTTTGGTATCTTATATTTTGCACTTTTTTGCATAAACCCACTGATTATGCTTCATAATTCTTCATAGAATACTTTCATGTTAGATTTGTGTTTAAAATCCTTTCAGAAATCACTCGTCTGATTTTTCATGGTGAAAATTTGTTGTTCAGTCTGTTGTTTTCCTTGGTTGTACACCATTCATTTTTCTATACTTCCATACTCTGATATTTTGATCTGATAAAGTCTGTATTATTCACTTTTATACCTGATGACAGTGTCATGTCATTTGTAAGGACAAGATCTATCTTGTTCCCTCTTGTTGGTCTGTGGTTTACATGTACAAGGTTGAATGATTCACAAAGACTTGTTAGCCTTTAAAAATGTTCGCTTTCATATGTTGATCCAATTTATTTCCTTATCCCTGGGAGTATGGGAGATGTCAGAAGGGGTGTGTGATGTCACCTTGGCTATTTGATTTGTATTTAGATGGGGAGGTAAAGGAGATAAATGCAAGTGCCCTGGAGAGAGGAGCTGGTAATGTCTGTAAGGCCAGAGGGGACCTGGGAAGTGAGTGAATGTTGTTGCCGATGACATGGTTGTAGATTTGTGAGAAACTGCGAGTTCACCAGTTATGGAGCCTCTTTTGCTGTGACCACCCTTTTGAAAGGATTCCTGGAGGGAACAGGCATCAGAGATATAGATAGATAGATAGACTGCAGAATCTTGGATCTGAATTTGGGAGAGCATGTGGAAAGAGAAAGTTGAGGGTAAATGTGAATAAAAGCAAGGTCATTAGGTTTAGCATTGTTAAAGAGGCAGGTTAGTTGGGGAGTATAAGTTTGAGTGGGAAAACTTGGAGGGAGTGGGGTGCTTTAGATACCAGGAAATGGACATGCAAGCAAATGGAATGAAAGAAGCAGAGGTGAGTCACAGGGAGGGTGAGGGGATGAAGGCTCTGAGCATTGAGGAATGTGTGGAGGCTAAAATGGATACATTTTAAGGTATACTATTCCCAGTGATGTTGTATGGATGAAAGCATGGGCTAGAGATGAAAATGTAAAGAGAAGGGTGCATTAAGTTAGAAATGAAATGTTTATAGGCAATTTGTGGCATGAGGAGGGTTGATTGAGCAAGTGATGATAGAGTAAGAGAGAGGTATAGTAATAAGAAGAGTGTGGTTGAGAGAGCAGAATATGATGTCTAATGGTTTGCACAAATGGAGAGAATGAATGAGGAGAGGTTGACAAGGTATGTATGTATGTATCAGAAGTTGGGTGGACAAGAAGGAGGGGAAAACCAAATTGGAGATGGAGGGATGAAGTGAAAAGATATTGATTGCTTGAGGCCTGAATATGCAGTACAATGAAAAGTGTGCATGGAATAGAGTGGCTTGGAGTGAAGTGCTCTTGTTTTATCCTAACAAAACTATCGGTGTCATAGAAGAAAATACCCAGAAATGTTGTGCACTTTCTTCTATGTTGGTGTAGCAGGGTATTGAGTAGATTGGTAAGTTCCCTGGTTGTGAATTGGACGTTCCTTATTTATGTAAGTGTATGATGATTTGGGTTTTTGTTCTGCATAGCCTAAACACATTGCAAGCTTTATAACTTTTTCAGGGCATGATGTCATACTTTCCATGAATATCATTTACAAATTATTTACATAATGTGCACTGTGTAGAACATTGATGAGGATGTCAAATGAGTGTCTGAGGTTTATGAAATTAAACAGCTATAACATTGACAAAAATTAATAGATTTTGATGAATTTGGTCTTATTTTAAAGGTACTGTATATTGTCGGTGACTCTAGGAATGGTAAGGGAGAAAAGAAAGTGTTTCAGTAGTACACATGATAATTATAGTAACTAAACAGAAGGATTTTGCTTTGATTCCAGATTTTTCTAGTTGTCTACATTTATTGTTCTTTTCTGAGACTAGCCTGACACAAGGGAGCATTTCATGATCAGGTGAACTCATTTTGAACAGTATTACTGTAGAATTATTAGCAAAAATAGCAAGCACAACACAGCACATGTGAGTGAACATGGGCCTCTATGGTGTAATGTCAGTGTTACTGACCATGAGTTAGCATGGGCCAGCCTGGGGTTGCACCTGCATGGGTTTGAATCCTGGGCTTAGCAGTCAACGTACACCCAACCCTAGTGTTCATCCTCCCCTTTGGGCTAGTCTATAGATGGTTTAGGCTGGGATGTGTACATCACTCACTCCAAAACCATTGAAATTCCAGCACGATAGTGATGAGTCAGTTATGTGAGTGCATGGCCACCTGATTGAGGAAGACCAGAGTATTCTGGTATCATAGAAAATTAATTTTAGGGTTTATGGTGGGTCATCACTCTTGTGCTGGGTGTCACACATTTTAGAGTCCTTTAGGACTTCACCAAAGATTAATTAGAGGACTTTTTTTCTCTTTTTTTCCCCTCCCTGGAACCTTGAAGCCTCTTTTGGTGAGGAATATCTCTAGCTTGAACTGCCCTCTGATAGTGACCTGTTTCAGGTGAGGCACTAATGGCTGAGAAGTAGCACTGGAGTTCACCAGTTATGGAGATTCTTTTTGCCATGGCATCCCCCTTGAGGAGTTCCCAAATGGAGTGGGCATCAGAGATATAGATAAATAGGTAAAGAGACTCATTGGCTCATCTTAGGTTTTATGCTGAGAAAGGTGTCCTTTGTGATAGCTTTCCTTGAGAATTTTTTGTTGAAGGAAATGGTTCAAGGAAAAGGGTCTTTGGCACTCATCTACCGTTTCTTTCAGGTGGAACCTTAGTTAAGAAATATTTGATCAGCCCTGTGTGGCTCTGGGGATTCCTTTTTAATTAGAGACAGGTTTCTGTGTCCCTCCAAAATCACAATTGTATTTATCCTTCATATCCATTTTTTGTCTAAACTCTCTTCCTTCATGTAGTCTGTTCATGGGACAGACTGTAGAGGAAAGAAATATAATTTTAAAACTTGTCTCTCCAAGACAGTTTCCTGGGAGCATTTTGTATTTATTTTCTTACCTTAGCTTCCCCTCCCTTTTTTGACAAATCTTTTCTTTGCACCCACTTTTTGGTAGGTGTCCATGATCTGTAAATTATGAGCTGCTTGGCTGAAGGTAAGCTCAAAATGAATGAGTGACTGCAGGCTGAATGGGAAAGTAGTGAAAGGTAAGGAAAATCGATACTTTTTCAGTGGAAATGCCAAAAGGTTGGAAGGTCTTAACTCTGATTTTTCCAAGAGACTTCTTAGAGAATCTCTTATGTTTGTGGAGAGAGTAAAGGTTTTTAGAATTTCAAAACATACATTTTTTCGAGGTGTCCAGAATTGGGAATAACAGGTCTGGTACCCCTTCTGCTATAGAAACTTATCTTTGTTTTGAACAGTTTTGATTTGAACAACCTTTTCTAGGAACACATACCCCATTTATAGTAATTGAGACCTGTATACACGTTTACTTTAAGGATAGGGTCAGAATAGATACCTTATACTGTATAACAGAGGGTTATTTAAAGATGTGAGTTGAATATGAATAAGATCAGAAAAAAATATTCTTACTGTGGCTTCTAGGAAGTGTGAATAAAGATTATCATAAGTCTTTTATACAACATCACCTTGTGTAGGTGAGAATGAAATAGATTTGAATATGACTAGTTGACAGGTCAGATGTAATATATTGTATAATTTCGGAAATGAAAAATATGGTTCTTCTTTTTCAGTGCTTTAACTACAGATGATGAGAGACGTCAGCTTTCCCAACTTATCACTACATTCATTCGACATGTTAATTTTGGACGAGACTTTGAGCAGCAGTTAGATTTCTATGTCAATGCCAGGGCTGCTTTTTCCAACTTAGATCCAGTGCTAGTCTCCCTTGTACAGGTAAAATTAATGTGTAATGAATTGCATTATAAGTATGACTTAATTTTTAAATTTTCTTTGTTGGTTATGTCTTTAATTATAAAAAAGAATCATTTTCCATTTTGATTATAAAAATTTTTTTTTCCATCTCTCAGTCTGTTTATTTATTTCCATTACTCCATTTCCAATTTCATATGGTGGATCAAGTATATACAGTCACTGAACATCTCTCACACACATCTTCAACCTTTGTCCTGTGTATGTCAATGAAACTTGGACTTCTTTGCTTACATAAGTGCTTTATACTTTTTCCCTTGACACACAAAGTTGACTTGTCAAGTTAGGTAACATCTCTGATCATACCACCTCTATTAACAGATTGCTTCCAATGCATCAAATCTTCAGTCATTTGTTCTTGCATCTTCATCTGCAATATCAGTTTTCTCAGCCATTTTAGAAGAATGTCTGAAGGAGATATATTAATTTTAGATTAAACAAACTCATGAGTAAGAGTCAGCTCATGATTTCATGTTTGAGAGTTACCTTTAGAGGAGAATTAACTGTGGAAATGAAACAAAATGACAGCCAGCAGCAAAAAGGAAATCTCAGAATTCAGACTGCATGAAAAAGTGTCCTCATGGAAAGAACTTGTAGAACCTGAACTTGTAATACCATTAGTGATGCTTTGCCAATTTCTAGTAAAGATATTGAAGTATCTATATTGATAGAGTGTTATGAATATGGTGGCAAATTGAAGTTATGGTAAGAAAAGTGACTAATGCAAATAAGTTCAGGAAATTGGTGTAAATTCAAAAGGCAATTTGGCTTATAGATCAGTAAACACACATTCTAGCAAAGATAGAAAATAAGTACACTGTCTGTGTAGAGGTAATACAGCAGACTGAACATTGTTTTTCTAATTTACTTAGGCAGTGTGGAATATGGAATGTATTAGAGACGGATATACAGTCTGCATAGAAGAACTCAGATGAATACCATTTCAAATAAGGTTTTCATGCATCAGAATTTATTTGTGGAACAAATCCTAATTTAGTACTAATTTTTTTGAATATATATTTGCCATTTCTTGCATTAGCAAGGTAGTGTCAAGGACAGATGGCAGAGGTAATAATCCTCACTTGGTCCTCTTCTCTGTTCAACAGTACTCACTTATGGTGGGAATATTGTATGTCTGGTAGCCTAGTACAATCTTCAGTCAGTTGATCATGATGGCTTACTGTCTCAGTTTTTTTTTTTTTTTTCATACTATTAGCTTGTGGTTGCTGCCTTTTTGATTCAGTGATGTAATTGATGATACAAGTTCTAGACTACATGAACATTGCAGACATTCATTGAATGGCATACAGAACACTAGTACATGAAAGAGGATCCAGGCTAGCACCTAAACAATGCAGGCCACTGAACTTCACATGTAATAAAAGGCTTTGAAAGTGTTGAAAGGATACATATACACCATCTGATCAAGAACAACTACTTAAATGAAGACTAAGCAGTATGAATTAATCATGGGAAAAAGTATGCAACCCTAGTTTTTAACCCATGATGACATATATGAAAGAATAATGCAAGGAAGTAGAATGGATACTGTTTTTCTCATTTTTGCAAAGGCATTAACAAAGTAAACCACAAAATTTTACAAGAGGAAACTGTTAAACAACATCAAGTGTAGAGAGCTTTTAACTCTCTGGGGAACCACAAAGATTAACATTATCCTCAATTTTCTTAATAATATTCTTATCAGACAAAAGAGAAGTAAGTCATAGAAAGGTGCTTTGATGATAATACCAAAGTAAGCAAAATGATTGTATCAGAAGCTGATCAGATAGTGATATAAAAAGACAGACACTACACCCAAGTTATTATCTCAGATTATATCCTGGGTGCTATGCTAAATGTAGGTTTCCACCCTTTTATGATTTTTAACATTCTGCCCTTAAGTGATTTGTCAGTCAAGACCAGCATCTCCTTTCACACCTCTGTCACAGAACATGTGTACACCTGGCATTTTCATCTGAAAAATACTCATATCTTTCAACATTTGTGTGATTAACTTATATTTTCCTTTAAACATATGACCATATATGTCATATACCCTTCATGGTAATATCACCTTTAGAAATAATCCATGTATCCTTCTCATATTTTCACTCCATCTATCTCTCTCATATCTCTTCCCAACTTCATCTGCTTATCACTTTCGACAGTGCAGTGCAAAATAACTGTTACTATTACTCATATTATTATATGTCTGGACCTGGAAAAAATGTGGTTTCACATCCAAATAATAGTATTCTTCCCACCTCATAGCACTCTTAGAGCACTTTTGCTTCATTTCAACTTCTCAGTGTATTCTCTATTTCAGCATTTCCAGCACAATCCTTACTTTTCATCACTGTCAAATACTTAAGCTCTTTTTTATTTTCAATATTCTTCTCTCCTGTACAGTGTCCAGGCAGCCTTTCATTCTTGCCAACTCTTTTGATTTAGTTTGAAGATCACCAGCAGTTTTATGCAGTTACGTTAAAACCTCTGTTATCTGTAGTTTGAGATAACAGAATGTTCAAACAATTTTGTTTTTTCAGTTTTGGCTGGCAACTATTGATTATCCAAGAAGATTTAAAAAATTAAAAAGATACATGCAATATTTCAAATTGCATACACACCACACAGCAAGGATTAGTTAACTCACTATTTTGTGTGATGGTGATTGTTTACTGTCTCCCATCTGTTTTCTGGCACAGTGTTGTATACTGGAATTTCATATTTGTGTATTTTGTGCACCCTGGATTACTATTGTTGACAATGGTACCTGACCATGTCTTGCACAAAGTGCAAGAAGAATGTTTTAAGTCTTGAAAAGAAGATGGAGTCTATGCAAGAAGCTGGCTAAGGGTGAGTCTAAGGTGGCACCTATGAAGTACTTCAGCATCATTTGCTTACTTGCTTGCATATATTAGTATGTCCTATACATAGATTTTTAGAGTTATGTAAAATATTTTAGATATTACAATTTCAGAATTATTTGATGTATTAAAAACCTTCATATAACCAGAAATTTTGTTACCTGAAACAGCTGATTCCCACAAGTATTTTGGATAACAGAGGTTTTACTGAACTATGATTGCATTCATTTTTCCTTTCTAGTTCAGCTTTGCGTCACTATCATTCAGGTACTCGGTTCATTAAAGCATCAAACAACCTTGTAGCATTATATATCCCTGATATACATCTATTTTATATTGCTTAATGATACCAACAGTTACCACCAGAAAAACACTTCATCAAGTATAAGAGCTCTTAACAATATTTAGATATCCTTCATGATCACCATAAGATTCAGGACTTTCCAGTTCATAACTGTTACCTTTTTCATTTGCCTTTCTCATGTTACCAAACTTAACCTGCATAAAAGTTGCACTTCAAGTGAAAAGTCACCTTTGCTGGCGCAAGGTTGTATTATAGGGAGTACAGACTTGTCAGAGAACTTCTCATCAGAGTAGTCCATCATTTCCTTACATCTGGAAGTAGCTCAGCTTTGGAGCTGCAGGTCCTGAAAAAGGGGTCCTGGGACAGTTATGAATAAATATGAATAAATAAACCCTTAAGCTACGGAGAGTTCTTTCTGTCAAGTAGAAATTTTTCTACTACCTGCTGATCTGTAGGTGATAGAAAGGCACTTAGACCCATATAAGTGACCTTTTTTTAATGTTTATTTTTAGTATTCATCTCCATTGTTGGCTTGTCCCACAAGATGTGAGAGAAGCACCATGATCTCCTGGGTTTAGAAGCCTCTATTCCCCTAATTTCAGATGAAGTTAATGCCTCTTACACTTAGCTAACCACCATTCATTGGTAGCAGTGCTAGCTTGCACTGGGCTCACCCCTCCAGTCAGCAGTCACGACCCAGGCATTACTGTCATGGCTGGGCTTTATGTAAAGTGGAAACTGTAATAAACCAGCCCGTATCTTTTAGGATGATTTTTGTTGCAGCCACATCTCAATTTCCCTTGGACTATGATAATAGGATTTTGGGGACTGGGACAGAGTCAAAAGTTTTAGACCTAGGCTGGCATATGAGGAATATCCTGCTTACTCCTTTTTGACTGTTTCATCATATGAGTTTTCTGTCTCTTCTAAGGTTGGTCAGATAGACCTGGAAGACCTGATATACTGTACAGTTATTATATAAGCCAGTTCTATCTCTTTTACTGAGTCAACATTGAGTGTATGAGAGATGTTTAATTACCCACCGTTATTGCCAAAGAGTCCTTTTGCCCCTGCTATTGTACTGATGATGTATAAGTTCATTTTTGCAATGATGGTAGACCAATCAAGCAAGATAAAGGTACCCCTCTCCTAAAGAGAATTTTACCACAAAGTCAGTGAAGTGGTAGACATTAGCACAGCTGTACTAATATGCAATTGTGTTGGAGCATTGTCTTGTTTAGAGGTGTAGGATGAGATTATATCTCTGAGCCACTATTAGGGGATAAGGAATAAACCAGCATTCCTATATGTACTATGTCCAAACTAGCTTGATAGTGATAAGTTAGGTTATAAAATGAAGGGGATTATTATGGTTAGTAATGCTGCTGTTCATAGGAGTTTAATATTAAGTGGCAGGCAACCACTGACCAGGGAGATACTACAGCCTGGGCCTCAGTAGGAACAGTGGTGGTGGTGTAGTGAGCCAACTTTATTGTATACCCACTGGGTTGTTGGCATTTAACCCCAGTCTCACCCCCTCTCTTTCTTATACACAAAACTTGACATTGCTTAACTCACACACCTCTTGATTTTCTTTCCCTATTTTTCCAGCCTTTTTCACCCCAAGTCTAAGGCAGCACATCTAAATGACTATTTGCAGTGGTGCCACTGGTTGAGAGGGTCTAGGCAGATCCAAGGGCCCAATTGATCACCATCATGTGCCTGGGATCCATCCACTTTCCTTGGCCACTTCTCTAAGGCAAAGTATTTTTTTCTGTTCATTTTTTCAGCATTCACAATCGTCACTCTAACCTTTCATCTTTAGAGTACCACCTGTTCACCTCTTTCCTTGATCTTTTTGTTCCTACTGAGTCCCAGCTGTCCTAGGCTGCTTCTTTGCTGTATCAGATCTCAAACTATCATTTCTATCATTGTTTTCACATCGAAGGTGGAGCTTGTACCTACTGAAGTACAAAAGTGTCTGTTGCATGCCTTGTGAATCTTGAATCTGCTAACCTTGATGGCAACTGGCTCAAAATCTCCTTACCTTCCATTACCTTTCTTTTTTGTTTGCTTATTCCCCCAGTCATTCCACTTTCAATTCTTTGACTATATGACTTCTTGCCATGAAGTTCTGATCCCTTTATATCCATGTGCTGAGATTCCATATGCAGGGGAATTCAGTGTACACCACAAGGTTTGATTAGGATCTATGCAGGATGATCCTGGTGGAGCCAAAGTTTCTTTTTCCCTCCTTGATTATTAGGAACGAATAATTAAACACCCTACCCAAGTTTCATACCTTCATGACCACTCCCCCCCTCCTCTCTCTCTCTCTCTCTCTCTCTCTCTCTCTCTCTCTCTCTCTCTCTCTCTCTCTCT
>JAUTXX010326152.1:0-13647 GCA_032273605.1 Panulirus laevicauda | reverse complement strand
TGTAAGGACAGTGATAAGTGGAGACTCTTTTGCCATGGTCACCTATTTTTGAGGAATTCCTGAAGGGAACAGGCTTCATAGACATTGAAAGATAGATAGAAGTTGGAGATTGGTTGTCTAATGAAGCTTGCTTGTATGGGGTAGACTTATGCAGGTGAACCCTCCAGCCATTAAGCTACCAATATTTCTTTACATCTTCGGTATTTATGTAAGCTGTTATTTTGAGTATATCTTGAGCTCATCCTGCATTTGTCTGACTTTTTATCTACTGTATATTCATTCTTATATGTCAATATCATGGTGAAAAAAGCCACAATCCTACTGGAAACTATCTAAAAGATATATTTATTGAGTCATATACGGATTGGTCAAGTGGAAGCTGGTACAGATCTACATGAGACCCATGTTAAGATTAACTTAAGATTTATGTTTTTAAGATACACAGACTTTTTCCAGAACAGAACAAAAGCATATTTCAAGGATGGGTGTACACCATACATCTTGATACTATGTACTGATGGAAATACTTGCAGTAAAGGAAATTTTTCATAAAGGATTTAGACTGAATCTAGATGTTAAAGAGATGGAAAAAAAGTTTATTTGGATGTCTCCAAATGTTGCAACAAGAGTATTAAATAAGTGTTGCAACAAGAGTATTAAACATTATGTTAGGGGAATAATAAACTTTTCCAAAACTTTGGCCCATGCTGTACTTTTGAATAGTTTATGAAGTAGATCAAGGATTCTCAGTATTTCATTTTTTGTTTCTTACACCTAGTTACCTTTATTTTTGAAGGTGAAGGAAGCATCAGAAACAGATGAACAATTGCAAATACATATGCATGTATCACTTACCTTTTGTGTGATCTTTTCAGGTTGGAAATTGCTGTTCTTCAGTAGAGCAGTTAATTACACTTGCAGCCAAGTTATCAGTCTCTACTGATCCATCTTTACGTTCATTAGCTGAATCACTTTCCTTACGACAGATTATCAGGATTGCAAAGCGTCTCATTGCTTATCCAGCATCAAATCTCCATGCTGCAGTATATAAGGCTTGCCTTGCAAGGTAATTACTGAGTTTTGACTTTTGTTAGTGTTAAACACATCATTCATAAACACTGGAAGGACTTCAGTTCACTTTTATAAAGCAGAGATGTAAAAAAATTTCTTCAGTATCATGACCTTTGCAGAATGATTAAATGTAATGATAAAAAGAAATATCAACTTTACAGAGACATTGTTTCTGAGCATATCAGTGAGCTGAGGATAGTAATTCCACCTAGTTTTGTCTAGTTTGGCAAAATATTGTATTGAAAATCTCTTTAACCAAATACTGTGGCCCCACAACTGCTAGATCACACATAGTGCAAACAAAGATCCATCATATTACCAAAGTCCACTAGGTGATGTTGCAATTCACTTCTAAATAAAAAGGCTTTGCATAAGCAATGTGAAAGATATAGAACACATTTGCTCTTGCAGGTTGACAGCATACTGCTTTTATGGGAGTTCAGTAAATACACTGTTCACCCCCATATATTTTCAAAGGCAATATATTGCAAAGGTTTATTGTGAATACAAGCAAATGACACTCACAGGGTGAGATCATCATACATCTGATCTCTGAAACTAGTGTTTTCTAACGTATGAGCACCAGCAACCCATCTCAGTGTGCCTCAGACTATTTTTAGGAAATGATGCTCCTTTACTTTTCCTGGCTCCCAATTCATTTGGGGAATTTTGCCTCTGGGCACCATATTTCATCCACCTGTTCTTCAGGATGTTTGGGTCTTGCTTTCTGGAGAAGGAGAAAGCCCAGATTTTTGTATGAAAGAGAAAAATGTGGGTACACAGGAGATACCTAGGTGCACTGGGCGCTCAGATTGCACGATCAGGTGGCTGCTTCCTGCAACACTTCATCATTGCCTCGCCTCTTACAGGAGGTCAAGACCTTATGAAACCAAAACACGGATTGAAATACTTCAGGAATCTTGCCAATTCCATGCCCAGATGTTAAGTCCAAAGGAGAGATGACTAAGTGCCAAAATGTAAATGTGACATTGCCTTTGAAAATGTATTGGGACATGGATGTGGACAAGGTTTTCTGCAGACACTGTAAGCATAGATATTACTTTATTCATCAACAGAGAATTTTCAGTGACTTTGTAACAATCCTGATATGTTAGCCAAGCTGTAGTGAAGACTTGGCTGTACCAGATCCTCATGTAGACTTCTAGTTAACACTTGGTCAGCATTAAGCTCCACACTTCATTTTGATTTTTAACTGTTGGCCAGGTCCAGCATGAGAAAATTCACTTCAAACTGCAGTAGCAGGCAAAATTGTAGATAAAAGATGCCACTGTAGTGTTTTAAAAAGTTTTGTGATTAATTGAAAGTTTGAGTCAGTAGGTTAAAGATCTGCAAGAAATTCTAAGCTGCTAGATATCAAGTTAAAAAAGCCTTAATATTTTGTAGGTTTTGATTTTTTGTAAAGTCATAACTGATGACAGCCAAACAGGACTTGTGACAGTTAGAGCAGAGTGTCATGTAAGGCAAAAAGAAATTAGTGACCAGCCTACTTATATTTGAAGGAGTTGCTGGTTATGTGTGTGATCATTGTACTTAAGATACTAAGCAGTTAGAGGATATATCAAATAAGAGCTACTATTCAGAATGAATTTCTGATAGGAATTGCTTTGTATCGTCAGGTAATCTGCAAATCTGTTGGGACGAAATGTGGCTACTTTCTTAGGATACTTGCCCAATATTACTGAAACATTTATTTTAACTGTTTAGTTGGATATGAATAGATTAATCCTTTCAAGGAGAGAGGGTGCATTGCTGAATTTAGTTACATCTCAAAGACTGGAGAAGCCACACCTCAGATTGATGAGAAGGACTTTAATTATATATGAATACATTTGAACATGATGCTAAAAATCATGAAAAGTGACTGAGATGGAATACAGTGAAATGAGACCAATTTAGAATTATATTCTTACATAAAACAAATAATTGAAAGTTGTGTGTGGAATAAACTTGGACTCTGACACCATATTCAATCTGTCATCAGAAGTTCACTTAATGATATCTTTAAAACATGCAAGTTAGTTATCTGTTGTAGAAAAAATAATGTCTTTAGATACATGGATAAGAGATTGCTAAGAAAGATATTTAGAGCTTATATTAGACCCAGATTTAAGCATGCAATATTAGTTGAGGAGACGTATAGATATACTTACCCATAATGGGGAAGAATAGTTGCAATATATTTAAAGAAGCTGAGATACAGAGAAAAGATAACACTAGTGGAGTTACCTGCAGTGGAAGATAAAGAATTAAGAGGGAAGACATGATTTTGGATTTCAAGCTTCTCAGTTTAACAGTTGTAGATCAACTAGATAACTAAAACAGACTGAATAAGCAGACAGTGAAGATTTTCTTCTTTAGTAATGGAGCATTACTTGAATGGGAGGAGTACAGAGATGGGGAGATCGTGAATGAACAGTGTTAAGAAGCTTTATTATGGTAAGAATAGATAAAGAGGTGGGGCTCCACAATTGTTAAAACTGCCAATCCTTAATTCATTTAAAAAAAGGTGTATGATTAATGTTTTCCAAAATTTCTTAAATGATTGCACATACATATAACATTTGTTTTCATCGGTACATCTCTCCCCTGTGTATTTTGTCATTCATTAACATCAACTAAAGATGACATCAACTTGGAGATCAGAATGAAGATTCATCTGCTTGAGATTGTTCATAATCTTTGAAGAACTGCATAAGGGGATGCCCAAGCTTTTGTGTTTGAGGATATTTTACTTGGAAAATAATGTACTGTAGGGAGGTATGAACTGGAGAGAATTTTTCCTTTTTTTCTTTTTCAAACTAGCAAACATGGCTGAAAGGGTAAAATGAGTTATAAAATGGCTGATTAACTTGACCTCCTTAGGTGTTTGTAGATCTAAGTCTATAAAGTGGAAAGGTTATAAGAAGGTGGAAAAGTGAAAAAATGAAGGAAATCCTACACTTTTGCTATGCAAGGAAAAGAGTCAAATTGCTGAACGTAGGGTTAGTCAGTTAAAGTGACTGGCATGTTGAAACAATACACTGTAGACCTTTATTTACTGTGAACAAGTTTACTGAGTGTACACTCATATCATTATTGTTCTTACCAAGTAGGTTCTTAAATGAAAATGACTTAATGAATAGTATTTCTACCTTTTGTTTAGGAGAGGACTGGCCCTTGTAGTTGCATATAGTAGCTTTATTACTATCCCTATCCACATACAGAGCTTATTGTTTTGTTGATATGTTTATTGATGATGCCAAAATTGTGAGAGAAATGCAGAGTAATAGAAATCATTAAATGTTGCAAATAGACCTTGACAAGATACAACAGTGGTGCAAGAGATGGTTAATGAAATTTCACCATGGTAAATGCTGGTTCATGTAGATAGGAATGGGTTGAAACAGACCAGATAGTGAGTACAGTATTGTGTAAAACAGATTTTAGAAGTCATGCTTTGAAAGGGATCTAGAAGTTGACATCATACTGAAGTCACCAGAACATTAGCAGGAAAGGCTAACTACGTGCTAGGTATAACGGCTAGACACACAAAGTTTGGATAGTGAAAGAAGTTGTTAATTGAAGGAAGGAATGTATGGACACATTAAGAGGAAGATGGCATTCAGATGATGATTCGAAAAAAGTACCTTACCTTTAACACAGTTGACCCCCCCAGCACCGCTCACCTTCCAGTGCCGCCTAATGAACGGGAGTAGCAGACTAGCCCTACCGAGACATCCACTTCCTGTTATGGCACACCACCTTCAGGAACTGGTACCTGCCCTTGTAGCTTCGGAGGGACAACCAAGTCTTGCCCACCAGAAGCGCACAAAGGGGAAATGCCTCCTCCAGCCAGAGGACCAACACCAGATGTACAAGGCTGGTGCCTGACTATCAATCTGTGCTCTTGGACCACATCCTGTGAAGGGAGTGGGTCCAGATGAGGGCTTTCACAGAGTACACTTCAAGGTCCCGTTAGGAAAACCCTAACCCTCTGAGAGCACTCGCACGCTCTTGGCACCATGTGCCACACCAGTTTACAGTAGCAGATGTCACATGCACGGTGCCTTTGCCAGTAAGATCCCGTACACCCTGAAGGACTTCTGGGGTGCCATAATAGCTGCACTTATTTAGATGTGCAGCTGAGAGTGCGAATGAACACCAGAGACTTGCATATCTATTATAAAAGCCTCTGTACCTTTGAAAGCCACGATGTCCGGCTTCCTAAAGGACCCTGCAATAGGAATGCGAGGCTCACAGGCCACCTTGTATACCTTCTGCCCCAACCAGCCAGCCAAATAGGCACAGATGTTGTCGTGCCGCTTTAGTTTACCCCTATGGGTACATGGGCATACCTGAGAGATATGCCCAAGGGTATTGGGCTTATCACAGGTCTCACAGAGGCTGTTGTTCTCGAGCCGTCCTCTGGCAGCCCTGGCAGGGGTAAGTAAAGCACCAATCCTAACTTGGATGGCTTTCACATAATCAGCACTGGTTAGGAGACGGTTCCCACTATTTACCCACCTGCTGACCTGAGGCATGGTAGCAGATGGAGTGAGACCTGCATTGTCAACAGTGCTGATTAGATTGGCCCCCCATGCCCAATGGCATTTGAGCTTCTTAATTGCCTGCTGACCAGCAATACACGCAGTTCCAGGCCAGCACTGCAGCTTGCTCATAACTGCAGGCTCTTGGACCACCGCCTGAATCGTTGGGTCAGAAGAGGTGAGTATCTTCTCAAACTTGGTTTGTTTATTCAGTCAAATGCTTGAGACAAAATTTTGGTATACCAAGCCCACCATCTCCTACTGCCGAGTGGAAGTATGCACAGGGCACGTCATGGGTGGTCTACAAAGATTACAAGCCTTTGCTGAGGTTTTAGAGGGGCTTTGGTGATGTTAAGGAGCCCCTCTTCTAGCAGGGCACCATAGGACTTATGCCAACCCCCTGCCCCAGTGAGAATGCCAAGATACTTATAGTCATCCTCAGCACTCATGGAGCTGATAGCGCTGCTCAAGACTTGGAACGTCCTGCCTTTGTTGATGTACCAAGTTTTGAGCTTGTCATCAACCTCCATGCCGAGGGACCAACACTTTCCTGGGTTCACTCGAAGCCCACCCACATGAGGGTCTCTGTCATGATGTTGATTGCATGTTGCAAGCCAGTCGGCGTCTTCACCACCAAAACCAAATCATTGGCAAACACCAGCACCAATACTTTCTGGTCGCCGAATCCATCAATAAGGGGTCACCCTGCTTGACCCCATGAGTCATCTTGATTTCTTCTGACATCTCACTGCTGCCCTTGCTGTGTGTGAAGGCTCAGTCATATGTCAACATATGCCCTGACGAGGGCAGGAATGCCCTTCCGTGATAAGAGAAGGTGATAGGCCTGTAATCCTTGGGTTCAGTTGGACTCGGTACCTTTGGTATCATCCCTGTTTGGTTTGCCTTGAATGGCTTGAAAGCTCCTGCTTATATGATCCTTCCTACTACTGCTATCTATTGCTCCTACCATTTTGCCAAAAGGCAGGGCTAGCACACAGTGCTCACCATAGGAAAGTGTAGTTATGAAGAATGAGCTATGTGAGTTAAGTTGTCAAGCTTTACCCTTAACTGCCACATTATCCACATTAGTATTCATATCACCCATCACTCATACCCAGTCTGTCACATCAAAACTGCTGACATACTTACTCACCTTTCTTCATCATTCTTCTTGTGGCCAGGTGCATAAGTGCTAATAATCATCCACTTCTTGTAATCCACTTTCATTTTTACCACCAACATCATCTTCTAGCTCACTTCCTTACACTGTTTCACAAATTCCACAGCTCCTCCTTTGTTAGAAGTGCTACACCTTCATTTGCCCTCACCCTCACACTAAACTCTGACTACCCCAAGACATCCCCAAATCATTCTTCCCCTTTGCCCTTAAGTTTTGTTTCACTCAGGCTTGAACACCCATGTTCCTATCCTCAAAAATACTACCTATCTCTGTTTTGTTCTCAACTTAGCTACCTCCAAACACATTCAGACAACCCTAGCCTGAGCCTTCAAGGAGGATGCGCACTACACACTTGACTCTTCAGTTCCAACTTTTAGTCATCTTTTATGACACTTATCCTTGGGAAGTATTTTTTCACCCTTATCCCCTTACTTACACTTATTTCTAGCCCCAAGAGTCCCTTCCATATTCAAATGGGTCTTGTAGTCCTCAGGAAGCCACCCACATCCAATGTGTTGGACCATAGGTCATAAAGTGTAATGATGATATGTGTATGGGTCTATGTGGGAGCAGGGCATTTAAGCACTAAGTGTTTAGCGTCCTCTATGTGGTAGTTGCATTGTGGGCATGAAGGGCTTGGGATGTGTTGAATCAGCATTTTTAGTAACTTAGGGATGGGTAATTTCCAGAGCATATACGAGACAGTGTGATTCATTTATGGTTTTAGGAATATGGTTTCAGATGGATGTATGTCTAATGGGGTGGTATTTAAGACTGAATTGGAATAGCAGTTGTTTAATGCTGGCCAGGTTATTTTTAGTGTGTATGTGTTTTGTTACTGTATTGTTTGTTAGGGGTGGGATGAGGTGCCTTTGAGTGGATTTTGTTGCAGTGTGAGGCTTGGATAAGCTTTTTATCTTTACATGGGAGTTGGAGGTTAGTCATGGAGTGGTTTGTATGCGAGGGGTCTATTGCTGTTGCAAGAAATTGAGTGCTGAACATGATGAGGTGGGAATATATTTGGAGGATCTTTGTTTCACATTGTGTAGGTGTTTAGTGTTTGTAGCTGCCAGGCAGCCAGGGCAACAGTACCACAACACCACCAAATAACCGTGTGATAAAAAACTTGAACAAACTTCAAATTCTTGAAGACTTTATGCATAAATTAGCCATAAGTATCCTGGTTGTAAGAGAAATTTACATAGACTAACTGTATTTGATATGTAAGATTGCAGTTCAGATGTTTTGTAAACTTACATTACCAAAACTGTTTGTGATGAAATAAAGAAATAAAAATTTAGATTTTGCAATAACATAATTGCAGTTGATTTTTAACTATTTTAAGTAAATATTATTTTTGTTGCAGCAAAATACATTCCATCATTGTTTATATTGCTAATTATACTGTGCATATTTTCAACTTTTGCCAGTCAGCAGATAAATCTTAACACTTTGCATATGAAATTAACAGCAAGTATTGCATACTGACTTTTTACATGAGTTTCCTGGTTGCAGTTAAGAAAACACATTTTAAGGCAGCTTGCCATATCCTAACCTCTGTATAAAGTACAGGAGAGAAACAACAATTGAGCATTATGTAGAATGTATCCACACAATGTCTCATTATTCTGAAGAGAAAAGGACCTTAGTAATTAACTTGGTTGGTAATACAGAAAGTACCCTTTTGCTGGTAGTGAAATTATGTAATCACTTAAAAGTTTAACGTCAAACTCCAGATTTTGATTGAGCAAATTGCATCGTAAATCCGATACTGGAGAGGGGAAAAGATTTGAGTAATTTTTGGTGTTAATGAATGAACAATGTGCTTTCCATTTTTTTTTTTCTAAGTTGGAGGCCCCAGTCACAGGCAAAAGTCCACATCAAATATAAAGGGGTTACTGAAAAGGAGAAAGAATAGATGAGGATAATGATATGCAGATTTTGGAGGAAGTGAGAAACCCATCCTTAAAAAAATACTAGCTCATGATTATTAGGGAAGACAAGAGCAGGTACAGAGTACCAAAGTTTTGAGTTGGAAAGAAAGAAACAGTTATCAAAATGGCCCTCCCTTGAATTGCCAACTGCCACAGTCATTGTATGAAATGGTAGCTTGCTAATGTTACTTGGTCTAGCAAATTGTTGGGGCACACATGCAGCCACTTCTTGGGGGCAAACACCAGAGTAATATGTAACTCTGGAAGAGATAAAGGTAGCCAGCATTGCACCATAGGGCAAGTGTGACAAGTTGTGGTCACTAATGTGTATGAACAGATTCTCCATTGTGTAATTATTAGGTGTAGAAATATGATTCATTTGTTTTCAGTAAGCAGACAATCGAAAAAATAAATATTTTTCATACGTTTCAGATTTCTTCCTCCATTGGCTAAGCAAGCATTAGATGCTACCTTGGAAAATGAAGGGATTACAAAACCTGACAGCTTTGAAAAGAAGAATCTTATTTGTGAAGTTAATGATGGTGTGCTTAGGATTGGCAATACCTGTGCTAAGGTCTTTGTACCAGACACCAATACTAAAGTTCCTGACACTCTCTTTTTTGATATACATCAAGTAAGTGACCTCCTTTCATGTAACTTTAAAGTATAAATCTAATAAGAAAAGGTGGAGGTATATCAGTAGCAGAACTAGTAGGAACATCATGCAGATAGTCAGTGCAGTATCTTAAGTTTTAGAGTCTTTGCAGTATCTTAATTTTGGTGTTGCTTGATATTATCGTTTAAACATATATTTAAGGAGTATTTTATTCATGATGCTGTGTGAACCTCCCTAGTCCAACAAACTTGACACCAGAGCTCTACTGGATTAGTTTAAGGGTGGTGCCATACAAGTTACACAGAAAGTTATTTTGCATATGATTAAGGTAACAGAAAAATATGAAAGAAATAACAAGTACAATGCTTGTACATATCACACAAATGCCTTGCCAATACTCCCTTGCCCTTCTTCTTCTTCAGAAACTCTTCCTATCTATCTGTCTATGTATATCTCTGATGCCTGTTCCCACCTGGAACTCCCTCAGGGGGTGGCCGTGGCAAATAGTCTCCATAACTAGTGAACACCATTGCCATTTCTTTAGCCTTTAGTGCCTTTCTCTTGATGGGCCACTGACAGATCAACTCTAACACAGTGTTTGCAGAGGTTCCTACCTAGTGTTCCTGCCTAATGTTCCTACCTACTACCTCTTCCTAATGTTTCTACCCATTGCTCCAGCCCAAATGTTCCTACCTACTTCTATATATTGCACCTAACATTTTGCCAAAAGGTAGGGTTAGTTCCTAGGGCTCACCTTAGGAAAATCAAGGGTTATGAAGAATGAGCTGTGTGAATTAAATGTTGTCAGGTGTTATGTATGACAAGGAGAGGTTGTATGTTTGTGGACAGAATGCCACTAAGCCACATGTGGGTGAGGCAGAAAGGAAAGACAACTGCCTGGGTCAAAGGAGTGCAACTTGACAACCACTGAAGTGCTGGCTTACTACACAGCCATCACTAACCCTCCTAATACCAGGTGAGTAGTACTGGTAATGTACCTCCCTGGTCATTGATTGCCTACCAAATACCATGTAACTCTTCATTCTCCTGGATAAAGAGTTAATAATATTTGTGCTTGGCTGCAGCACCATGAATATGGCCACTTGCTGGTCTATTTGATATCATACTTCCGGTCTGTTTCTGAGCAGAATGGCAATAACTGGATAAAAACGGCTGAACTGTGCAAGCTTAAATGTGGCAGGAAAGCCAAACATGCATAGTATCCAGTCCAGAATCTAATGGTACATATTTACGTATTCATATTTACCTTATTTATCCCGTATATACCACAATATCTGAGAGGCATATTCCAACATATGATATTTGCTCTGAATTGTTTATTAAACATCTCTTTGTCCTTATATTTAGAGGCATTTCTTATGTTTTCTAGCATATTTAGAGGCAGTTTTTATGATTGTTAGCAGACTGTATGAAGTTTTGGTAACAAGCTAGGCTGTGTGATCATTCAAAAGTCCCTCTCATAGTTCAACCCTTAAAGTATGTTTACTTACTATAAGGACAATATTTGGCAAGAACATTCAAGCAGGAGCATTAGGTAGAAATATGGGTAGAAGTAATAAGTAGGAACATTAGGCAGGAGCATTAGGTAGAAATAGTCAGTAGGAACAGTAGGTAGGAGCCTCTACAAACACTGCACTAGATTTGCCCTCTGCTTGTGGCCTCTTGAATTTTTTTGGCTTGTTAACCTTGTCCCTAGATTTTCGAAGATTAGATGGCTCTTGATATTTCCTATAATGAAAGTATAAAACAAATCTATAACAGAAGGTAGAGTACATAAAGACTGGAAACTGGTAAATATCATCCCCATACTCATTTGCAAAAGAGGAGATAAGAAATGTACTTTGAATGACCCAGTTTTAGTAAAATGCTGAAGAAGATAATAATAAAGAATTATGACCTTTCTAGAAGATCAAAAAATAGTATTAGACAATCAGCATGGCTTCCACACAAAAGATCAGGTGTATCAAACTTGTTAGAATTTTTCAATTTTATAAATGGCTCATGGGAGTTAAAAGTACTTTCTGATGTAATACACCTTGACTTTCAAAAAACATCAAATAAAGCATCACACACGATACTGCAAGTATGTTAAATCATATGGAGAAGTGGATTGGTGACTGGCTTACCGACAGAAAGCAACCTGTAATTTTAGATGGTGAAGTGTTACACGAGCCAAACGTGATGATTAGTTTATCATAAGGCCCTATTCTTTTTATAATATAAGATCCCCAAATTTGCTGATGATGCAAAACTAAGTGATAGAGCTGCAAATGGCAGGACTGTGAACAAATTCAAAGAGATCTTAATGAACTAGCAGAATAGTTTGACAAATGGTGCTGAAATTCTATATTGACATACGTCAAGTTATGCACTTTAGAAATTAGAATATGAAACATGACTATCAAATATTTGGAAGTTTGCTGACTCAAGCAAATGAAGAGAAGGCTCTTGGAATTGTTATTCATAACATTCTTAATTACTAAACAGTGTCCAGCAGCAAGTTAAATGGAAACCAGATGCTAAGTTTCATAGTTAGGAACATCAATTAAAAACACCAAAAACAATTTAACTGTTTAATGCACTAGTAAGACCACAGCTTGCATGTGCAATCCAATTCTGATCAAATTTTTCATTTTGAATAATGAACACAAGGAAAAGATATACACTTTAATTCCTTTTCTAATTCCAGTCCTGAAGAATATATTGAAGTACAGCAAAACCTGAGATAGTGTATTAAAATTTCATAGTAGGACTTCCCTGTTATTCTGTCTTAAGTACAATGCAGGTATGCTTCACCAATGCATAGTTTTTCTTCCAATCTTTTCACTACAGGATGTTGTTTTGTTATTACCAGAGGGAGTGGAGATTGTAGGGGGAGCCAATTCACTGTTCTGTTTTTACTCATCCACTTAGTATAGGAACAGATAGATTTAAGTTCAAAACAGGTGATATAGACATGAGGCTAAGGGCCCTGTGTTTTCTGTCTTTCCCATGTATTCCCACTGGGGTCTTTTAAGGCTCTTTGCGTGTGTGGACGTGTATGTATATACTAGTGTATGTGGGTGGGTGGGGCCATTCTTTCGTCTGTTTCCTTGCGCTACCTCGCTAACGCGGGAGACAGCGACAAAGCAAAATAACATAGTGGCGTTATATGTAGTGGCGTTATCTGCTGATGATAATGATGATCTTTATTTCTCTGTAATTAATGTTGACTAACAGACTGAAAATGATGATGATGGATCTATTTGAAGGAGTCTGTTCTTTGGACACATACGCCACCAGTAGTCAGCATATTTCGACGTTCTGTGACCCAGTTTCTAGGCAATTATTTCACCCCTTTGATGTGAAACCACTTTGCTTCTAAGACTGAACCAAGAGCCCTTAGTAAAAGGATCTTCATTTTCCTTTTCATTGTTAGTCCCATAGACTTGTATATGATCATAATTCTAAGATATTTTCCACTTAGGCTGAAGGCAATAGATTCAGATACTTTCATTCCTTTACTTGTCATGGAATTCCTGTATGTGGAACCGAAGAATAGAATCAAATACGATAAATGTATTACAATTGTCCGTAGTTTGTATTACCAAATCGAGGCGAATTGATAGTCTTGTCATTGTTACGGGCTGGGAGAAGATTGCCCGTAACCCAAGTCTTCTGTGAAGATCAAGAAAAGACATAGAAACTAAGTTAGGGAGAGAGAGTTAGTCAGTTGCTGATTTAGTGTGTAAATAGTGCAATACTGTGTAGAATGACGGGCAGGCATATAGAGACTTAGTGATAACTGTGAACAAAGGCGTTTTGGACAGACTTGGCTTGTTGACTGATAGTTCCTGTCAGCCAAATGACACTCTAAATGACCAAGTAAAGGACAAGGTGGGGGATGGACAGATGACACGCCAAATGATATACCAAGCAAAGACGAGTGAAAATATATACATCATTGGAAGACATATGTGTCAAACTTCATCATTTTTACAGACGAGAGGGAAACGTGTGATGAATGTCAGATGATAATTGTAAGGAAACACCACGAGCGAAATGTAATACGGGGGCTCGTAAGACTAGGTGAATGTTCCTCCCACGCTGAACTTGGCAACAAAGCCTCCATTGCCTCCGGCAAATTTACGTAGCGGGGGTGCCGGAGGTGAGAATTTCGTGCCACCATCTGTAAAATGTATCTTATATTGCTGTCGGGGAAGTTTCAGGCCTTCTTGCGGTTTTATTTGTGTGTGTGTGTGTGTGTGTGTGTGTGTGTGTGTGTGTGATTAACATTAG
>JAUTXX010326044.1:0-13648 GCA_032273605.1 Panulirus laevicauda | reverse complement strand
GTGAGGATGTTCCCTCAAAGAACCAGTCCTCTGTTCTTAACGCTACCTCGCTATCGCGGGAAATGGCGAATAGTATGAAAGAAAGAAAGAAAGAATTGTATTTCCAGTTTATCATATAGTGCATGATGGATATAACTCCTGGAACTGGTACCTACATAGGCATGGGATAGTTAAGAGAGTATTATTTTCAGTGAATGCTTAGGGCTATTATGTTTCTCATGTAAGGGCTCAGATAGATAAATGTCTTCACATTGGAGACTTCTTTTCTTTTTAAGGCTCCAGTCAGGGACAAAAGTCATCATCAAGGCCAGGCCTTAATAGAAGTGTAGAAAGAATTTTGAAACAGAAAAGGAAGACACAAGGGAAAATATTTATGAATTTTTGGAGGAAGTGAAAAATCTGCCTTGAAATGTGCCAGGTCATAGTTATTGGGAAGGATGTGAGAAGAGAAGAGTTCCAAAGCTTTTACCTTATAAAAATGGCCTACCCTTGAGTTGCCATTGGCCACATGGTAATCATGTGACACAGCAGCTTGCTAAGTATTGCGTGGTCTAGCTAGTGGTGGGATTACGTAAACAGCCAGCTCTCGGGAGCAAAAACCAAAGTGATACCTATAGAAGAGGGAAATGAACTAGCATTGTAGTGTAGGGCAAGAGTGTCAAGTTTGGTGCAGACATTTAGAAATTAAGATTTATTTTCATGCCTTATCTCCTGTGAATTTTGTGATACATTCTGCTTTAAGGAGGCTAGGTTCTTTTGAAACTGACAAAAATGTATGGTGGATACACTTGCATGGATTTCTTTGCATTTACACTGTTCACATGACACTGTGATTTTCAGGTCTGGTGTAGTTTACCTACTGTTGTCAGCTGCTGGAAGTGGTCTGCTTTTTACCATATTGGTCTGGTTTACATCACACACCTGGATCTACCTCAATCACAAGTAAGCTTCTTGTCCACTAACCCTATATACTTCCATTACCATTTTGTCACACAAGTTTGACAGCTTATGAGCCTGAAGCCTTGTTTGCAACAAGAGAATGGTTTTGTTTGTGGAAACTAAAATCAAGCTTATATCTAATGAATATGTACGAAACTGCACATTTTTCTATTTAGTTTTATACTGCTTTCATGCTGTCTTTATTGCCTCACGTAAATAGCAGGAGATCTAAGGTGAAATATTGTTTTCATGTAAATGATAAAACTGATGCTTTATTATACATATTGTTATTGGTTAATTACATCAGGTTTCAGGTTGATTTTTGTTTTGTTATTTCCCCAATAAGAATACATGTTATATGCTATTGTTCAATGAGTTGACTACAACTGCAGTGTCTTGAAAAATTCCTTGCATATCACTTTATTTCTGTGTCATGTATCCCTTCTGCTATTGCCAACTTATACACTTCTTGTTTTAAGCGAGTTCTTATTTTGTTTGGTGCAGAAACAGTCAGCTCTTTGCATTGTACATGTGTCATAGTCATATTTTTTAACTTAATCTTGCATATAGTGTTTGTCATCAAAACTTTTAACTTATATGTAGCATAATTAGATTTCTGTTATCTACAAAAAACTCGCCAATTGTGAGTCATGGTTTCATATCACTGTAGCGAGTACGTATGGGTTAACCTTGTGATTTTAGAATGCCATGAGACATGTAAGTGAGATGTGACTCTGTCTCTGCTTCAGAAGAGGCTCAACTGGGCCCAGTACCACACAGCCAAGCAAGAAGAACGTACCAGCTGTCAGAGTTTGGCTCAACACTCCACCGTCCCACCCGATGGCTATTATGTAGGAGCTCTGGACAGCACAGTTTTAGTTTTACAAAACAAATTCTTTTTATATCTGCTTACTATTAGGTTAAATATCAAGCCCAGAACATACAAAGATATGACAATTACCACGAATGATATGAAATAATAGAACCACTTAACATCAGCTCATTTTCAGTTTGCATTCATTTAAGTGGAACTGATGTCTTTATATGGGGCAGGGCCTCTTCATATGATCTAAATGCATCAGATATTAGTTGCTCCACTTTTTTAAATGATTTCCAAATGATCAAGTATTTGCAGCTGAATTAGGATAATGCGCATTACTGGTATCCCCTGCTAAACGGAGTAGATGCATTCCGGAAAAAAATGTAAATCATATGGAATTCTGTCATGCAAAATCTATTTTTCCAAAGACTTATTTTATATGATTGGAGATGCATTCCTGTCAAAAAAAGGTTCAGCCCCAAGACATAATAGAAAAAAATTGAGAATGCAGGGTTTTAGAAAAAGCTTAAGAATGCAGAAAACCCTTTTAAAAACTTTTTTTTAGACCTAAGTGCCTCTCCCACTTTGGGAAGTAGCATCAGGAACAGTTGCTCAGGTACTTCATTGCACTCAGCTAGTTTTTAGTTGTCTTACATAAACTTATATATGATAGAAATATGATAATGTTTTTAAGAAAGTACAGATAATATTCCTTGAAATAAGGCCACAGAAATAAAAATAATGATGCTCGTATTATATTTCATCAATGATTGACATTATTATAGTACTGCATACCATATAGAATTTTGCTAACCAAAAGCATAGATACAATTAAGTGATTTAGAATTGAAAATAAAGGGAAGAAGTTGACTTTATATAAGCTTGATATAGCTAGAAACATATGATTATGATATAGCAGAACAATATACCAATAAACCAATCTCCTTTTAAGTGAGCTATGCATATAGTCGAACAAAACTCTTTTGTCCGGCATGGTACTAATGAAACAAGATTAAAAGAATTGGAATATATTTTCCAATGCTTTTAGAAACATAAAGTAATTATCAGCCTATAGTTTCAAGTGATATTGGTGTTTAGACTGGCAAGAGCCAGTCATTGATTTGGGTTCAGGTTTGGTATTCTTAGCTTAATGTTGACAGATGAATTTTACTTCCTTGGACATTTATATTCCACAACTAATCCTCTCGGGATCTATTTATGGATTTTGGTGTGTTTATTGTATCATTTCCTAGTTATGCAGTTTGAGGTGGAAGTTCTACACTCGTGGGTCCTTGTTATGACTTGAAGAATCTGTCCCATCAAGAATCCTTTTAAAACTTTGTAAACTGCTGGCATTCACAGTTCCTTCTTTATATTATTTCAAGCTAACTTCTTGCCCAGCCTCAAGTTGTGGCCCATGGTTACTCTGGTACTGTACTTCCTGAAGAAGCGTTTGCTGTTTATATTGTTCAACTGGTTTACAAACTTGAAGGCTGTTTTCAGGTCATCGCTCTTTCCTTCATGAGGGGCAGAATGTAGTCATCACACTATCATTGCACCTAAGTCCTCTGAATTCAGTAATCCTCTTAATTGCTTTTCTATGGATCCCCTCAATTAGGTGTTTGTAAGTGTGGTAACCAGACATGGTAAGCATAATTCAGTTTCAGTCTGATATGTTTTATGATAGCTTACCAATCATTTCCTTTCCCATATACATAAAAGTGATTATCATATTTGCCTGAAGAACTATTCACTGTCGATATTGTTCGACTGGTTTAATAAAAACTTGAAGGCTGTTTTCAGGTCATCGCTCTTTCTTTCCTCCATGAGGGGCAGATATGTAATCATCACACTATCATTGTACCTAAGTTCTCTTAATTCTGTAATCGTCTTATTTGCTCTTCTCTGGATACTCTCAATCAGGTCTTTGTACTCTGTAAGTATGGTAACCAGACATGGCAGGCATAATTCAGTTTCAGTCTGATATATTTTATGGTAGCTTACCAAACTTTTCCTTACCCATATATATAAAAGTGATTCTAATATTTGCCAGCAGGCATTTTGCCACACTCATTGCTCTCATAATGAGCAGCGGTGGTAACAGATAAGGGACACTATTGATCTCTTTTACAGTTAAATTCCTGGAGCTCATTTTCCATTTGGTAGTAATTGCACTAAGGCCTTCTTATGTTGTGTCCCATTTTCATTACTATACTTAGCACTTTTTTTAATTGAATATCATTAGCCATATACCAGACCACTTTTGGAGTTTGTTCAGGTCCACTTGTAAGCTAATGCAATCATCCTCATTCTTTATTTCTCCCATGACCTTGTCATGATTCACAGATATGTTTGGGTTAGGGTACATTCCATAAGGCAAGTCATTCATGTACATTAAACCCTGAGACACACCACTGGTGACCCCAGCCCATGTCGAGAAATGCTTCTCTTACATCTTTTACTTTCTCTCTCTAGGGTAAGATTTTGTCCAGTAGAGGAATACATCTTATTCTTGTCATTAGCTGCAGCCTCTTAAAAAACCTCCAGTGGGGAATAGTGTCTAAAACTTTCTGGCAGTCGTCTTTGTAAATACTTAAGCAGGAGCTCTCCCTGCCATAGAAGTGTAGGAGATTTGAGATATATGATTTTCTTTCCCCAAATCCATTTTGTCTCCCAGTTAGGTGTTTTCTCCTTTGTAAGTAGCCATCCATTTGCTTTCTGATTATCTTTTAGTGTTTTTTAGCCTACCATTGTTGGTGAGATTGGCCTGTAGTTAGGGCAATTTCCCATTCCCATCACTTAAAATGTGTGCACAACATTAGTCCTCTTCCTCAACTTTGGAGCTACACCTTCCTCTAGTGGCCTATTAAGCAGAATTTTAAGTGGCTTGGCAAGTACTTCCATTCATTCCCTCAGCTTATTTAGGAAGACCTTATTTAGGCCATAAGCCTTACATGGGTCAAGTTCTTTTGGTTGCATAATTGACATTTCTGTCAATGTCTATACCTTCCAAGACTTCCTTTCCATGAGACCTTGCCAATGCTTGGGCAGTATTGTCCTCCATTGTGAAAACACTCTGAGACTCATCATTTAGCACCTTACATATTTCCTTATATATCTATCTGTATCTCTGGTGCCCATTCCCTCCAGGAACTCCTTTAAGGGGTTGGCCATGGCAAAAGAGTCTCCATAGCTGGTGGACTATAGTGCTGCATCAGATCCATTAGTGCCTAACCCTTAACAGGTCACTGTAGAGGATAACTCTAGCACAGTGTTTCCATAGGCTCCCACCTAATGTTCCTACCAACTACTACCTAATGTGTCTACCTGATGCTCCTACCTAATGTTCCAACCTATTACTTTTACCTAATGCTCCCTCCTAATGTTCCTACCTACTACTTCTACTTAATGTTTCTGCCTAATGTTCCTACCTACTACATCTGTTTATCGCTCCTACAATTTTGTCAAAAAAAAATGGGGTTAGGGCTAGCACATAACACTCACTGCAGGAAAATCTATGGTTATAAAGAATTAATTGTGTGGTTCAAGTGTTGCAAAGTGTTATGTGTGACAAGGAGAGATTGTATGTTTGTGGACAGAATGCTAGGAGTCCATGTTACCATTTATTGACTACCCTTGAGCAAAAGATGAACATGTAGGTCTAGGTTGGGTGTTGGCTGACTACCAAGCCCAGGATTCGAACCCATGTTGGTTCCAATGTGGACTGGCCCATAGTGACTCATAGTCAGCAACACTAACCATTACAATTGTGCTTCTCTAAGTGCCATAACCAAACTTGAGAAGTATATTCTGGTTTTGGCATAGTGAATGATGTTAATAGCTTGCTGAATATTTCCTTATCCATACACTAGATTGCTATTCTGATATTTGCCAACAGATAATTCTATATCTATCTGTACCTCTGACACTTGTTCCTTCGGAAACCCACTCAGAGGATGGCCACATCAAAAGTCTCCAGAACTACTGAGCTTCATTGCTGCATCCTAGCTTTAATGGCTCACCCTTTACAGGCCACTGGCAGAGGGCAACTCTACAGTAGTGTTCTCAGAGGCTCATACCTAGTGTTCATACCATCTACTGCTACCTAATGTGTTTACCTGATATTCCAACCTGCTACTTCTACCTAATGCTCATGTCTAGTGTTCTTGTCTAGTATTCTAATCTAATGCTCCTACAGTTTTGCTAAAGGCAGGGCTAGTGCATAGTGCTCACTACAGGAAAGTTTAGTTACAAAGAATGAGTTGTGTAGTTAAGTGTTGTCAAGTGTTTTGTGTGACAAGAAGAGATTATGTGTGTGGAGAGACTGCCAGTAGTCCACATGTGGATGATGCAATAATAGACAGCTATCTGGGTCAGAGGAGTGTAGCTAGACAACTAATGAAGTGCTGGCTTGCTATACAGCTGTTATGAACCCTCTCGATACCCAGGCAGGTAATACCAGTATTAAACTTTCCCAATTGGTGACTGCCAACCAACTGCTACCTACTAACAGACAGTTTGTCACCTTTCCTATTCTCCAAATATGGGAATTGGGTAACATGCTAGGAACACTGTCAGCTCCAAAATCCCTCTCACACACGGATTCCTGCAGCTTATTTCCTGCTGGATGACAATTCATATTGAGGCATTCATTTAGTGTGTCCCATCCTCATTATTTTACACTTATTCAAGTTGAATTTCATTAAACATGTATTAGACCACCCTTGGAGTCTCCTTGTAAGTTGATGCTACTTCATACAATACTTTGGCATCATTTGCAATCATATTCAGGTATGATTCCAATTCATATGGCAAGTACTTCACATAGGTTTGAAAACCAATGGTCTCAGGGTCACTTGTGATTACCTATTTGTACTTAACAAGGGGTGTTGCCAACCTACACCTGCAAAAGTTACACCGCAAGTGAAAATTTGTTTTTGGTAAGGTAGTATCTCTGGGAATACAGTTGCGTCAAAGAATTTATTACTCCAAAGGAGTTTACATTTCTCTGCTCCTGTATGTAGTGCAGCCTTGGGCTGTGGTAGCCTTTAGAAAGGTTCTGGGTAACACTAGGACTCTTGTATAGAAATTGGTCTTAGGGTAATTATGAATAGATGAATATTAATTCTTTACAGGGAGGGAGCCTTCAGTCATTTTACTTCATGTATATACTATCCTTATATTATAAAAATATTTCTACACATCTTTTACAAGTTTTGTGCATAATTTAATGTTAGTTCTTGTAGTTGTTCTGTCCCTACATCTCTCTCATCTCTCTAGGAACTGTTCACTGTCAGCATTATCAGTTTGTTTTAAAAAGGTGGTGATCAGGCCATCCCTCACTCTTCCCTCTTCCAAGCTGGACAAATTTTAAGCCTCTTTAGCCTTTTCTTGTAATTCTGATGTCATAATTTAGATATCTTTGTTGCTCTTCTCTTGACATTTTTCTGATTACTCTTTTTGTTTCTTTAGGTGCACTGACCTTATTTGAGAAGCAATTTCTTTTATGATATGAACAGCTTGCTGAATATATCCTTATGCATGAACTTCAATGCAGTTCTAATGTATGCAAGCAGACAGTTGGTCTCCTTACCTATTCTGTTGATGTGAGACTCAAGCAACAGGTTAGGGACAGTGTATAGTAGAAAAGATAATAAAATATATTATTATTGTTATTATTATCATTATCATTTATTATCTTTATCATTTTTGTTATTATTATTATTATTATTATTATTATTATTATTATTATTATTATTATTATTATCATTATTATTATTATTATCATTATTGCTATTATTATCATTATTATCATTATTGCTATTATCATTACCAAAATCTCATCTATTGCATTTCTAATGTATTAATTACTACTACAATCGACATAACCGACCCCTTGGGGGTGGATGAACAGCTTGGTTGACTGCGGACCAACTGCCGCAAACAGGATTCGAGCCTATGGGCATGACGTATAGCGATCGATATTTCTTCTCCATTAATGACAACAGTATCAAAAGATTTAAGCTATTATATCATGAATGAGGTCTTTATAACTAGTAATGACTCTATATGTGATAATCAAAGGAAACTGAGATATCTAGAAATGCTGATTGATTCCTTTTTTATTAATAGTAATTAGAATATAAAAAAGTTATCATTAAAAACCTGAAATTGATTTCTTCTTTCCTTATTATCAGGAGACGAGATATGATGCGCCGTCATTAAGAAACTGTGAGTAATGTCTCCATCATTACGAATCCAGTTATAATGTGTCATGATGAAGGATGTGTTATTAAACCTGGCCAGAGGACAAAATAGAAATTGTTGATTATATGATAAATCCTAATTGATGTCATTTATAATTATCTGTCCAAGTATAGGATGATGTTCAGTTATCATGGGGATTTTTGCCTTTGATCACCAATGATCAAATTTTAGAAATTAAATAGATTAATCAAATATGGTAATTGATGCATTTGGTCGATGTTATTAAAGGTACAAAAAGAAAAGAATGATTGATTACAAAATTGGTGATTACTGTCTTTGATGATTAATAATCAAGGTACAAAATTACATCTTTTCAAGGAATATACCTAAAGAAGACTAACGTGTTGATTGATTTAGATAAAACAGAATAATAGGATTCATCTTTGTGGCTAAAGTGGTCATGCTATGATAATTCATGCAAATTCATATAAATTCTAAAAAAGATTTTTAGTAGATTTATTTAGATTCTTTATTACATACGAAATTATATTTTTTCGTATAGACTGAAATGAAAAAAAAAATTTTCATGGTTATATCCAATGGGGGAAATTATCATACTAGATGATACTTCTTAATCATATTGGATTATACCTCTTAATCATGCTAGATTATACCTCATAGAAAAATAATCAAACAAAGCACTGAATAAATTGATTTTCAAGCTGAAGGAGATGAATTTCTCCCTTTTTCAAGGACTTCAAGGACTGTGCGATGAATTCGATAAAGATGATAGTTTCTACGGGTGTTACCGGACTCCACAAGGTATTGGATGCACTTCGATGCACACTCCTAGTGTGCAGGAATTCCATAAAAAGAGGATCCTTAGGCTGAATCATCAAATTATAGGTAACTGCATTACTTCTTTCAAGATAAGAGTGATCATAGTGAAGATGATAATGATAAGGATAATGCTCATAATTGCCACTATTACAATAATTATGATCTTAAGCACTATGCTCATATGTTACTGAATAATTATTTCCTCTTCCTGATAATGATAATAATGAAAAATCAGGATATGTACGTAAACATCCACCAAAGCCATTAATTTGACAAAGATATCCAAGGTATTATTGAAGATGTAAAGGTAAGGCTATTGGAAAATGATGGCTTAAAAATTGGAGCAAAAATGAGAGTATAGAAGAAAGCTACAACCATGGGTTATCTATATCTAATTACAATCAAACTGATATAGATTATCACTGTAATCAATGTTGGCTTCAGCAGTCCCACACCACAGTATAGAAGAGATGAAAGACGCATAGAATCTATCGACATACCTCTATAACAAGTGCATCATCAAGAAAGGTAAAGATTTTCAGGTTGGATACAAGAAACAATCATATTCTTATCCACGATAAATCATTTTAAAGTCAAGCTGAGGTAATAATGAGAATATAGCTCAGAGTCTAGAAAAAAATAGAAAGTAGAGACATGTTTTCCTTCTCTAACCTATATTCTCAGCAATATCAATCCTAAAAAATATAGTATTCATCACTTCTAGGAAATACCATAAATAGGGAAAATGAACCATTGTGAATAGGAGGAAACTGAAGACAGAACAAACGTTGGAAATAGGGAGGCAGTCCCAAAATAAAGGGAAAATATCAGACAAGAGAATATTGTATTGTTTTTCTGCTTTTTTGGTGCGTCTCATAAGGGGTTCTGGCTGGGCTTTGTGAGGCGCGACAGCTGGTCTCAAGATGTTATTAATTATGTCTCCCTGATGGTGGGATTTATATTGGATTCTGATGTTTCTCTTGTCTCTGACGCATTACCTCCCCTGTTGCTCGGCGGCTTGTCCAAGGAAAGTGTTTTGTATATATATATATACATTTCTTTGATGGTTTCAGAGCGTTATGGTGTGACTGTAAGGTCATCTGCATATGAGAGGAGTTTCACTCTCTGTTTCGTGGGATGTGATGAAGGTCATGGGCGAAGAGAATGAAGTGGGTTGGGGAAGGAAATGCTCTTGAGGATTCTGGTTGGGCAACGATCTATGAAGATGTCTGACACTTCTATTGTTATTACTGTGGAAAGTTGTTTCAAGTATCGGTTGGGTGAGGACGATGGTGTCGAATGTTATGTTGGTGTCTGATGCTACTTACACTGTTCGGGAGGGGGTTTGTGGTGGAGATTTGAAGCCGATTAGAATATGCTGTGTGAGGCTTGTGTTATGTCATTTGTTCTAAAGCCATGATGTATATATGAAAGGAAGATATCCTGATCTGATTCTTTTGTGAATTAGTTTTCAAGGAGAATGTGTACTGAGTGCAGCAGTGTGGTGGTATTAAGAGGAGGGGAGTTTGAGTACTTCAGGATGGGTATCATACTGGTAAGATTACAGATATATGGGATTTTTGACATGTAATCAGGAATATCTGAATATATCTTTGAATTTGAAGATATCCATGTGTGTATGAGCATATATCCGTGAGTGGAATTGCAAGCAAACATTACACTGGACGCAAATTAGGAAATCCAAAAATGCACAAAACTCCTCCCAGATGCTGCTTTTATGAGACTTTATCCAATACAAACAATGAACAAGCATCACGTACCTGCGGGCGAATAGAAATGTGACATGCAGATAATATCAGTTTTTATTGGTTTTACACGGTCCTCGAGTGCACAGTGGCATTACAAACGGATACCCCAAGCCGGGTTGGGACCCATTCATCAGTATGCACTTGAACGAATACGCAGCCTGCCCGGGCTGTTCTGATTCTTGATTGGCTTATCAGGCGACGTGGGTTGGCCATTAGGTAATCACCATTGTCTTGAGGGGAGGTCATGGATCCCCTATTCAGATGGCTTATCAAAAGGGAAATGATGTATGTGTCTCTGTACTTCCTACCTAATGGTTTGGCCTTCTTCATGTTGATCTTCTAGATTCTCTGTGGCTTATAATTACTATAAGTAATTGATCTATCTCGTGAATGATTCTCCTTTTCCTATATCTTGGTATATATTCTTTTCTCTACATTCCTGGAAAGATTTCAATCACATATGCTTCTGGAAGGGATGGTAGACTTCCATGCATTTTTCTTCGCTTGACGTAAAAAGTGAAACGTAAATTCACACTTCCAAACATCGTTTCAGTTCATTCTCAAAAGCAGGGCAAGATAAGTCAGAACTTATAGTGACTTTAAGGCCTAAAATCTCATATATAGTTAGGGCAGGAAAGACCTTTCCAGAGAAGGTCCTCATCAAACTAATTCTCACGGCGAAATAGTCTTTACTTACCCCCTTGCAGCTGGTCGTAGCCTTATAGCACTATACTCACCCACTTCGGTCGATATACTATATAACTGTTTCTCTCAACCGCACCAGTATATGAATCGCCACTTTGATATCATACCCACATAACCACATCGCACCACATTGTGCATTTTCTTAAGAGTCTCAGTAAACTTGACGTTTTCCCTTCTCGATATGAGGACTTCATGATACTTCACCTCATCTTCTTCGCTTTCGAAGGGCCCAGTTTACTATACTCCCGTCCTCTCCCCTACAGTATGACTTGCAAAGAGCTTATCATTCATCATCACTACAACACCTCTCACCACCTCATAACGCTACCCACGATTCCACAACACAAACCCACTGCCCGCAAACATAATCCTAGTGTTCGACAACACCACCTTTCCTTCACTCCACAACCCCATCCACTGTTCCACAATACTATCCACCACGCCTCCACACAAACCCATAACTCCACAAAAGCATTTTCAACTCCAAGACACCTCACTACAGGAACAACACACTACACTACGACACAAAACCATTCATCACTCCAAAACTCCACCTACCACTCTGCAACACCACTCATTACTCCACAACACCATTTACAACAACACAACACCATCCATTACTTCACTCTTCCGTTCACCTCTCTACAACACTATCCCACCACTAACAGCAACATTCATGTAGATTGCAGTGTACCAGCCAAATTCCTGTGTCGCGTGAGTACTTTTGTACACAAATGCATCTTGACCACTCATCGCGACTCACCATCACCCTTCGCTCGTCGTCCAATCCCATCACTGGCATTCATCACTATTCACCATCACAATTGTCCTATCATCACCCTAGTAGCACTAATGTACTTTGGTAGTTCACGCTATCATGTACTAGTAATATCCAACACCTCCACAATAACACCATACCATTAATGCTGTAAGATTATCATTTATGGTAGTTACACATAACAACACACTATCAACCACCACTATCACCAACACTATCACCAACACTATTACCAACACTGTCACCAACACTATCACCAACACTATCGCCCACACTATCACCAACACTACTGTAACTTTTCAAATTTCCTCGCCACAGACAACGCATTGTAACGTCCTATGCTCATTGATCTCCACTACCACCACCACCATCAACCAACACTCCCTCACCATCACCACCACCATCACCACCGCCCACACTCCACCACCAGGCAGTACTGGAGGCCGGGTAACCACACCACCTCACCAACAGCTTGGTGAGATTCGAACTGTTGGTGCCGATGAAGAGTGTCTTTGTTCCGCGCAAGGTGTGGATTCATCTCCCCCTTCTCTCCCTCCCTCCCTCCTTCCCTCCCTCCCTCTCTCCTCCACCACCACCACCACTAACCACCCACTACCATCATCACTACCATTAAATGATCTCTGTGTCTCCTACAGCAGCTGGCTGTTCAATCCCACCTTGAGGAAGCACTCAAAAAAATAAAGTGTCTATTTTGCACTCTGTCTCTGTGACTACGGTCTATGTCACATGAGAAAAAAAAAACGAAGTTCTTTACGGAAAGTTTTTAGAAGCACAATCTCATGGCAGAACGAGGGTGAGAGGCGCTCATGTTACGATGAAAATGAAGATGATACACCAGAGTTCTTGTGGCGAGGGATAAGTGGGTAAAGATGAATACAAATGATGGTCAGCAATGAACACCCACCCCCCCGACCAGCCACAGACAGATCTCGTCTACACAGTCATGTTGTGCTGCTTTTTCCTTTTCTCTTCTCCTTTATTGTCTACTTTTATCCTTTATTGGTATATTCCGGCCACCTTCTGAATATAGGGAAACGTACATACCACACACACGCACACACACACACACACACACACACACACACACACACACACACACACGCAGTAGCTCACCTACTGCATAGCTTAACTAACAGAGCACTGAGTTATGCATAGCTTGCTATAAGCTGTGTGTTGAGTGTATGTAAAAGTGTGGGAGTAGCCAGCTTACCCTAAGCTTAAGCTCTTGTGTGATTGGTTCGACGGTAAGTGGCATGGTGTCACGGCCCTGTCATAGATATAACACACACACACACACACACACACACACACACACACATCCCACTCATGTACCGGCCTGTACCCTACACATTACTGTACTCATGTACTGTAATCATTTCATTCCCCTCAGGTACGAGGGCGTACCATACTGTACCCCTAACTCACCCCTCCCCCCCTCTGTGGGGGTCGCGTAAACCACTCCCCTCCCCCTCCCACCCACACCCCAAAACCCCATCGCTTCATCTGGGGTTTGTGAACACAATCCCACAACAACAACAACAACAACAACAACAACAACCTCCTCTCCCC
>JAUTXX010325824.1:0-13650 GCA_032273605.1 Panulirus laevicauda | reverse complement strand
CGGGGTGAAGGAATGTTAGAGTTAACCAAGGTAAGGAGAAACAAGAACCAAAGAGAGTTACTTTGTCTACAGGAGGGACAGCTACTCTACCACCAGAATGGAAAATGAAGGAAAGATTGAGTGACAGAAATTTTTAGCAGTGCCCATAGTGGATGAAGAGAAGTTATAACACTTTCTTTGACTTAAGGAATACTTTGCCCTATGTATACACTTGCATTGAGTACGGGCAGTGATAAATGCTGAATGGTAGTTGAAGGATGGAGAGTTTCTCTGACCCAACTTGCCTGATTCCTTGCCTGAGTGGCATCAGAACAGGAATAGCTGAATCAGGGATTAGAAGAGGTTGTCGTAGAGGAAGAGTGATTGAATGCTTCCATTCATGAATAATAGGTTCTGCTATGTGTGGAGGAAAAACAGAAGCATCACAACTTAAGTGACAGTGATTTACCCAAGGAAAGTTTGAAAATTTTGTTGTGAGTTATTCCACTCAGCTTTGTATTGTGAATAAAGAGATAGGTCTATTAGAGAATGAAAGGTTGTGGAAGTGGCCAGTACTACTAATGTCTTATCCTTCCTTCTCATTTGCGGTAGAGTCAGGCAGGAATCCAGAGATTCTTAGCACCTGTGGACTAGGGGCCATAGGTTTGTTGAACTCTATTATGATTACATATAGAAATTATTGTACAGAAAGAGATGGCAAGAAAACTTATGGAGTAAAATAAGCAAGAGTTGAGTAGGTGCATGGTGCTTGTTAAGTGAGGATGGCATGACTAGCCCAGTAGTCCCATTTTAATGAGACAGAAAGTAAGACCATTAGTCTTAGTACAGAGGGTGTAAGATGGTTGCGGGCACCACTTTAATGCTCCTGAGTCAGGATGGTAGTATGATCCTGGGTGGCTGCTGTCAGCAGCCTACTACCTAAGAAATTGCTCCAATGATAGGGGAAAAGGTATACCTTGAGTTGGCTGGTTTCAGCAGTTCTTATGAATGATTGGGAGATTCTTCCAATATTAGGAAGTAGGGTATTCCATGAGTTAGCTAGTTTCAGCAGTACTTGCAGGGAAGGAGGGCAGATGATTAGATATACAAGATGGAGAGGTAGGAGGTCAAGAAGGTGCAGAGGTTGAAAAATTGGACAAATGAGAGTTCGAGTGAGTGAGTACTAGTAAAATTCTGAGAAAACAAGATGTTTTGGAAGGTTGTTAATCGTGGGACAGAAACGAGAACAAATAGGGACATCAGTTTAGGGGAAAAAAGTGGGGAAGTGGTAACTGTTTGATGATAGGGTGGTAGGTGTAGAGTGTTCGGGTCAGGAGGTATGAGAAGTGAGAGAGTCATGCATAGTGGTTTGGTGAAAAGAGAAGAGGTGATAGACCTTGTGTATGATGAAATGTGGCAAGATGGCTGGAATGGATGGTATTGCAGTTGAATTTCTTAAGAAAGGGGTGACACTGTTGTTGACTGTTAGTTTGGATTTTCTTCGTATTTATAGATTATGGTGAGGTTCCTGAGGATTGACAGTGCATGTATATTGCCTTTGTATAAATGTAAGAAGGACAAACTGAAGAACTACAAGTTTGTTGAGTGTACCTGGTAAATTGTAGGGGAGAGTGGTGATTGAAAGGGCTAGGGCATGTACAGAGCATCAAATTGGGGAGAAACAGTGTGGTTTCAGGAGTGGTAAAGGAGATATGATGTGGTTGATAGAGATGCCATGTGGAAGGTTTTAAGAATATATATGGTTTGGGAGGTAAGCTGTGAGAAGATATTATCAAGCGTATAAGGCGTATGTATGAGTAGCTAGAGAGAGTGAATGGTTCCGGGTGATGGTTGGTTTGTGCAGGGGTGTGTTACGTCACCATGGCTGTTTAATTTGATTATGGATGGGATAGTGAGGGAGGTGAATGCAAGAGTGTTGGAGAGAGAGTAGAGAATATTAGCTGTAGAGGGAGATAGGGTCTGGGAAGTGAGTCAGTTGTTATTTGCTGATGATACATCAATGGTGGCACATTCAGGTAAGAAACTGCAGAAATTGATGTCTTAGTTTGGTAGTGTGTGAATGGAAGAAGATGAGCACGAGTAAAAGCAAGGTTGTTAGGTTTAGCAGGGCAGAGGGACAAGTTAGCTGGGGTGTGAGTGTGAATGGAGAAAATTTGGAGGAAGTGAAGTGTTTTAAATACCTGGGAGTGACATTGCAGTGAATGGAACCATGGAAGTGGAATTGAGTCTTAGGGTAAGTGAGGGAGCGAAGGTTATGGAAGCATTGAGAAATATGTGGAAAGTGAAGTCGTTATCTGGGAGGGAAGAAAATTAGAATTTTTGAAGGTACCGTAAAACCCCAGATTTTTACAGCATGAGCTGTAGATGATGATATGCAGAGGAGGGAGGTTGTGTTGGAAATGAAATGTTTGACAGTATGTGGTGTGATGTGGTTTGATCAAGTAAATGATAAAAAGGTGAGAGAGGGGTGTGGTAATAAAGAGTGAGTGGCTGAGAAAGCTGAAGAAGATTTGCTCAGATGGTTTGGATGTATGGAGAAAATGAGTGAGGAGAGGTTGACAAAGATGATATATATACCAGAAGTGGAGGGAACAAGAAGGAGGAGACCAAACTGGAGATGGAAGATGGAGCAAAAAAATCTTGAGTGATCAGGACCTGCACTTGCTGGAGGATGAAAGGCTTGTGCAGGGTTAAGTGAATTGGAATGATGTGATACACAGGGGATGATGTGCTGCCAATGGGTTGAACCAGTGCACATGAAGCAGATGGGAAAAACCATGGGAAAGTCTATGAGGCTTTGATTTGGATAGGGGGCTGTGCTTTTGGTGCATTGCATATGAGCTAGAGAATAGATGTGTTCGTGGCATTAACACTTGAGATGGCAAACAAATTTGAAAAGTATGAATGTATATATAGAATACCACAAGGTTGGCAGCAGTAGTATGTGGCTACAAATGGTGAACTGTATATAGGGGTAGGAGAGTATTTTTTTTTTTTGTATGGTCCCCTCACTTCTGACAGTATATTCAGTTGAATGGATACTGTTTTTAACCATTTACTATGGACTGATAACTGAGTTCCCATTGATGGAAGTGTTGCTTTTTGAACCCACAGGTGTAAATGAACACCATGAGTAGCACTCCAACACGAAGAGTGTCTTTGCGACGTAAACGCTCTACCAAAAACACTGATGTTACAGGTAAGTATTACAGTTTTGTACTTGAGTATTTTACCATTTACTTGATAGAGTGAATGCTATAATTCAGCAATAGAAAGTTGTACTATTGTATAGTTTCATCATGGAAGAATTGATGAGGGACATGGTGCATTAGGAATGCTCTTGTAATTAGCTTTTTCTCATTCCAACCTGTCTTTAGATTTTTGCTCTGCATTTCCCTCAGCCAGAAGCTTAAAAGAGTACCATAGTCTCAGGTATATTAGAAGTCCCTATTTTTACCAGTTTTGATCATTTTTCTCATTGGTGGATTAAGATGTAGAGAAAAAAGTTAGGATTTAACAATTTTTCCTTTTCTTGAATGATTCCACGGTTGATCACATATGTAAGTGTCCTTTGTAGAGTAGTGGATTTTGATATCATCCCTCCTTCCTCTGTTCTTCCATTTTTAGGGTGAGATGTATATATGAATTTGGAGCTGTAGTTTTACTGATTGATGGGAATTTACAAGTACTGTACAGTATACATTTTGTACACTTCTCTCATTAGCAGCTTTGCAGAAACATTTGTGTATTTGTGTCATGTGAAGATGCTATTTTTTGTTAATTTTTTTGAAATGCTGTGAATAGACCCATTTAGTCTGCCTGCCAGTCTCCACAAAAGGGCCTATTTAGTGAGTTAGAACAAACCATCAGGTTGAAAATGTGTTTTGTTATTAGAACTTTGGTCCTTATAAGGCATGTTTCAGCAACCCAAAAAATACAGAGATGCACATAACATTTCTTTCTGTTGGTATTTCATTGTTGATATTAGAATGAGTAATTGCATATAGAGTATTTACCATCATACCATTTTCAAAACTGCAAAAAAGTTTGTAGATATTTAGTGTGCATACTGTGCCCATTGAGTCTTGAATTGTTCAGAAGAGATTGTACTATGATTCTCTTCAGGCTCCCTTTTCACCTTGGGTAGATTACTTCAAAAAACAAAGGAGAGTGGTATTCTTGCATGGCAGGAGAAAGACCTTGCAGTATATTTGCTCCTAGGCTACGAGAAACCAACACTAGGTGTGATTGATCTGATGTTGCTGTAGATAAGAAAGCACAGATTTCATCAAATTGCCAGACTTTTAGGGATCTGTCTGATCAGCTGCTGAACATTGCCCTTGTGCATTGCCAGTATAGAGCAGCTGTCAGTGACAGTTACAAGTCAAATCAATTGAATCTCCAATTTGGTCTTCCCCTTTTCCACCTCTCCACATCTGACACATGAATCTTCTTTGTCAACCTCTCACTCATTTTCTCCATGTGTTCAAGCCATTTCAGCACACTCTCTTCAGCTCTTAGTGATTCTTTTATTACCATACCTCTCTCTTACCCTATCATTTCTTACTTGATTAACCCTCCTCACACCACAAAATGTATCTAAACATTTCATTTCCAATGTATTCACCATCTTCCATACAATTTCATCTATAGACCAAGCATTGTATCCTTACATCATTGTCAAGAATACTATACCTTCAAACTTGCCCACCTTTGCTCTCCTAGACAGTGACTTCTCGTCACACATTATTTGCCTCCTCGTCCACCCTGTGACTCACTTCAGCTTCCATGGTTTCATTCACTACCATGTCCGCTCCCATGTACCTGAAACAGTTCACTTCCCCAAAGTTTTTTCCATTTAAACAGCTGACCTGTTTCTTTGCATCTTCTTAACTTAACAAGCTTGTTTTATTTATATTTACTTTCAGCTTTCTCCTTTCACACACTCTCCTAAACTCAGATACCAGCTTGTGCAGTTTGTGATTGGAATTTGCCATCAGTGCTTTGTTGTCAGCAAAGAAATGGCTTACCTCCCAGGCCCCCCACCCCAAACAGAGTGCATACCTACCCCTTTCCTCAAATTTCATGCACCTCATCCATGAATCAAACAGCTGTTTGGACACCCCTGCTGTAGACCTATCTCCAGACCCTTCCTCTCTCCCTACTTGCACACACACCTAATCCTCTTGGTAAAAACTCTTAATTCCCTGTAATAGCTTTCCTCCCATAACACCTCCACAAAACATCTCTGTCAACCTTATCATGTGCTTTCTCCCTCTTAGAGAACACAATATCCACATATCTCTCATCTAAGAAACCAGATTTGCATCCAAATCTGCCCTCCAACCTTTCTGGAACTACACACCTGTAAGAAACAACAGACAACGATGATGAAGAGGACTCACAATCCTTGTTCACCAAACCATACCTTTCTCCAACACCACTGACATCACAGAACAGCTCACAGACAACTGCAACACCATTCATAGAAATAAGACTTCACAGAACCAACGACAGTGTAACATCTGCATACCTCCCCCAGCAACATGCTTCTCCAGACACACTCCCCAACCGCAGAACCTCACCAGCATGCCCAACACTTGTCTCTGTGTAGGTTTCAGTGTCCACCATTCCTCTTGGCTCAACACACACCCATGAGCCCTGAGTTAAACTACCAATAAATCTGCTGCAACCTCTCAATATCTTCATCTTTGCAAATAGACGCCTAACCCTTAACCTACAGCACCTGACTGTGCCAGGCATCTTATTTTGCTTACCAACACTACACTATGCTCACCATCGTCTGACCACTTTCCCATCGTGATAACACTCCATCTTGTCCACCTTGATAATACATCAATCATAAAACTCACACAGTACAGACAATGCATTTAAACAAAGCTTTAAAACTTTACTCTTGATGATTTCTCATACCCAGATCATGGAATCTTACATTTCATCAACACCTCCAACAAAGCTAACAAAAAGCACGTACTGCAAGGGCACTGAAAGAAATACAGCGCAAGTTTCTCACCCCAACTTACACACCTCATAAAGCAAAGAAACCAGCTCAGACACTAGTCACCATCAGAGAAGAAATCCAGAATGTGAATAACGCAACTTGATCACTGAAAGACAAACTGAAAACTGGCACTCCTTGAACTCAGTGAATCACAAGACCTATAGCAACCAACTCTATTGCACATTAAAGAAAATGCACTCTTATCACCCAGTCTAGCCTACACTCATGAAGAACCCATTTCAATGAAATCCCTTCTCCCAAAGAACACTCAAACATACTCATGAGATACTACTCAAAAATCATCCTTAAACTAACCTTACCCCAAAACAGGAAATTCATGTAAAACTTACATAAAATCCACCCAGAAGCAACTTCCCACTCACCCTCACCCCACACAGACATGAATCCAGCTCACGCCTTTGTCACTCTTTTATCTCCGGACAGACATGAATCCAGCTCACACCCTTATCTATTCTTTTAACCCCAGACAGATATGAATCCAGCTCACACCCTTCTGTCACCTTGAATAGTCCATCACTTTCACTGATCAAACACCAGCCATTCCATGCATCATGTAGGACACACATGACACTCACCACCCAAATCACTACTATTTATATTGTACTTGATCACCATGTCCTGCAGTAGGATACAGATGAAGGAAACCCATCCACTCATGTTCACATATATACATACATATACATATACTTATCAGGGAAGATTTTAAGAGTATATGGTCTGGGAGGCAAGTTGATAGAAGCAGTGAAAAGTTTTTACCAAGTAGGAAGAGAAGAAAGTGATTGGTAACCAGTGAATGTCGGTTTGCGGCAGGGGAGCAGAATGTTTCCATGGTTGTTTAATTTGTTTATGTATGGGGTGGTTGGGGAGGTGAATGCAAGAGTTTTGGAGAGAGGGGCGAGTATGCAGTCTGTTGTGGATGAGGGGCTTAGGAAGTGAGTCACTTGTTCGCTTATGATACAGTGCTGGTGGCTGATTTGGTTGAGAAACTGCAGAAGGAAGTGACTGAGTTTGGTAAAGTATGTGAAAGAAGAAAGCTGAGAGTAATTGTGAATAAACAAGGTTATTAGGTTCAGTAGGGTTGAGGGACAAGTTAATTGGAAGATAATTTGAATAAGTTTGAATGGAGAAAAACTGGAGGAAGTGAAGTGTTTTAGATATCTGGGAATGGGCTTTGTAGCGGGTGGAAGCGGAAGTGAGTCGCAGGGTGGGAGAGGGGGCAAAGATTCTGCGAGTGTTGAAGAATGTGTGGAAGGCAAGAAAGTTATCTCGGAGAGCAAAAATGGGTTTGTTTGAAGGAATAGTGGTTTTATATGCTTGCAAGGCATGGGCTATAGATAGGGTTGTGCAGAGGAGGATGGATGTGTTGGAAATGGAATGTTTGAGGACAATATACAATGTAAGGAGAGAAGTGTAGAAATAAAGAAAGTGTGGTTGAGAGAGTAGATAACAGTGTTAAAATGGTTCGAACATAAGTAAAGAATGAGTGAGGAAAGGTTGAGAAAGAGGATATATACATGTCAAAAGTGGAGGGAATAAGGAGAACCGGTTGTCTATATTGGATGTGGGAGGATGGGTGACAGGTTTTGAGCAACTGGGGTCTGAACATGCAGAAAGATGAAAGGTGTGCATGGAATAGAGTGAATTTGAACGATTTGGTATACTGTGGTTGATGTGCAGCCAATGGACTGAACTAGGTCACGTGAAACGTCAGGGGCAAACCATGGAAAGGCATGTGGGGCCTGGATGTGGCTAGGGGGCTGTTGTTTCGGTGCATTACACATGACAGCAAAAGAATGAGCGTGAGCATATGTGGCCTTTATTTGTCTGTTTCCTGGTGGTACCTTGCTGATGCAAATCACATATGGGTAATGTGAAGAGAATGTATACGTCATGTTTTTTCCTCTTCCTTCATGCATTTGTGCTGTTTCCTGTGGGGTAGGGTGGTATAGGGAATGGATGAAGGTAAGCAAGTATGACTATGTACATGTGTATCAATGGATATGTATGTGTATGTATATGTATATACATGTATAGTGTTTCTATGTATATGTGTACGTGAGTGGATGTGTCTTTCATCATCTGTTAACTGGCCCTACCTCACTGGTGCAGCAAACAGCAATTAAGTATGAAAAAAAAGAAAATATTTTTTCTATTTTTCATACATATTTGCCATTTCCGTATCAGGGACATAGCATCAAAAACAGATGACTGAGAGTTAAGGGGGAAAAATTCTCACTTGGCCCTCTTCTCTGTTCCTTTGGAAAAGCAAAACAGGATGGTATGATTTCCAGCCTCCTGCTCCCATCCCTTTTAATTTCCTTTTATGATATGTAAGGAATTTGTGGAAAGTATTCTTTCTCCTCTGTCCCTTGGGAATTGCCATGGCCACCCCCTTGAGGGAGTTCCGTAATGGAACAGGCATCAGAGATATAGACAGATAGATATACCTTAGCCTGAGCTGGGTACCCATTTTACTGACTAACCCCAATGGGTGGATGAACAGCTGGGTTCACCGTGGACCGGCTTTCGCAAACAGAATTCTAACCTATGCACTAGACCCTGGGAGGCCCATGAATGCATCATGATCAGGGACACTCAATATCATTCCACTCATTGAAAGCACTCTCTCTTCAATATGTTCCTTGAATTCAAGTTCAACTGTTAATCATCACCAAATCTCTGCTGTTTGCTTCACTCTCTATTTCTTTTCCTGTAGGTCCTCTGTATATAGGCACTGCAACAGCATTAGCTGTCCCATACTAATATTCAATCAAGTTCTCATGTGCTCTTCAGTAGATATTATCCAGATATCTCTGAAGTTTTTCAAGAAACTCAAGACTCTCTATTGCTTTTCTTACTTCCATGTCATCTGTGAAACATCTGATCACACTCTCTCTTACTTCCTTATCCAAATCAGAGGTCATGATTAAAATGAGTACTGCTGTCAGACCTGTTTCTTGTAGTACTCCACACAGTGTATATTTTTCCTTAGATGTTTCCATCTGCAATACTTTGAATTTTCTGTTTGTTAGAAATATTTTGATCCATTTTCCTATCTTTCCTTTTATATCCTGATTTGCCACATCTTAAAATAAAAAACTCCATAGTTTAGGAACACTCCATAGTTTGGTTTATCAAATGCTTTTGGAAAATCAAGAAAAAGTGCCTATTCTTTTCCCACTCATTAAATTTTTGCATATGTCATCAAATTGGGCTAGCAGTTGGATAGTTGTGTTTGCATTTCCCTCATTTATGAATATGTTTGAAATACTTTGAGTGTGAAGTTATACTAGCTCTACTGTTTCAGCAATAATTTGTATCATACTTTATGTGCTGGTGGTACATATGCTATTATGTGTACATCTCCAATGCCTGCTTGATCAATAGCTTGTCTTAGAAGCACTGCAAGACATTTGGCTACTATTTCTTTAACCTTCTTTAGATAAGTTTATGTCTTTAAGTGCATGCTCATTGTAATTATCAAACATAGTTTACAGTAAAGCAAATGAAATGTTAGTAAAGGATACTAAAAGATCTCTTCTTGTCCAAGTTTTTGTACCAGTTAGTATTCTGAGGGCATTCAATTGGTCTTTACTTTTCTATTTATGTTACTGCCTTAGGGAGTGAATGTCATGTATCTTTCATAAAAGATGCCTAGAATGGTTGGTGTTTTTAACATTGTCCAATACAGTAACCAGTGAATCCCACCTGCACAGACCGAAATCAACAAAAAATAAAATTTGTATATAAAGAACTGTCCTTTGTGATACCTTGAGTCCTGAAACATTTATTAGCCTTGATACCTGATGGTTATTGATATCAAAAATCAAGACAATGCAGGCTTTGTTGTTGTAAGTCAAAACAACTTGCATTCTCCTGACCTTTCTCAACAGAGTCAATGCATGCAAAAAGTTCATGGATCCTGCTACCCAGTTCAAAAGAAGGTGCATGCTCAGTGAAGATCCTAAAAGTATCATGAATCTTCTAAAGCAATAAAACATTTCCAATATTTTCTTATGTATATGAGTAACCAGATAATGTAAAATACTGCTGCTGTGAAACCACAGTGCCACATGAATTCAATGATGCTACACAGGACAATGATTATTCAACATACCAGTGATTGTGATCACTCTACACCTTAGTATGTTTCAAGACCTTACCACTATAGGGCCAAGAGTCAAAGTTAACAAAACCACAAGCTGTGTGTTTTTGGTATACACAACAGTCATCATCTTAAACAATGTATGTGCAAGGGAAAAGTCTTCAGATCTTGAAATGTTCTGACAAGACATTTTTTTAACTTACCACACAAATAGTATAGGAAGGTGTACATGTAATGCATGATAAAATGAACACAAAGTAATTTCTGCTGATTTATCTGTGTTTGATAATTTCTGCTGATTTATCTGTGTTTGATATCAACCCATTTGGAGGAAGGGAGGGTACAAGTGCTAGATTTTAGAGCAGCTCAGCCCAATTTTGCTCCTGCACAGACAGTCCTGTAAAATAACTATCAAAGAAGAGATAATTACTTTGTGTCTGCACACTGCTTTCAGCACATTGGATGTCATTCCAGCAAGTCACACTGGCAACGTATACCCTCACTTTATGCAATAAATGAAAAACAACTAATAAAATTTTAGCATTTAGTATCTATTTGTAAGTGAATTGTTGTCTACTGATTCATCTTCAAGTGTGTTCAAATGCACTAAATGCAAAGGAAAGCTAACCAGACTGAAAAACAAACCTGACATAATAATAACAGAATAGCACCAGTAAGGGTAAACACATACTGATAGGGAGCTGTGCATTATCTCTTATCTGATAATGAAGTCTATTGAAAGAAATCTTTTAATGTCCATGAAGCAATGTTAACAGCTATGGCAATCTAACAAGAAATTAACTCAGAGTACATAATAAATGTAATAAAGGAAACATTTTGTTTCAATGATTACATAATTATGAGGTCCACTTCAACTTTGCTTAATTACAAGAAAATTCAGACCTACTAAAAATGAATCTTGTTCAATGGTATATTATAAAGATGCTCCTGAAATCCTGATACCATAAGTATAAACAAAAGCTGGTTTTCAGATACATAAAGCTGGAGTCTTAAAGGAGCATGCATTGCTCACCTAATTCTGAGTGTTTTTTTGACAAAATAGGCCTAATATGCATAATTACCCAAAACTGGGAAAATCAAAAATTTCATAGAATAACCTATATCATACACCAAACAACTCATAATTCTTGTCTTAAATCTAAGAAGTTCTAGCTATTTGAAGATATTTCTACTTTTAGCAATAGCATCAATCTTGGATGACAATTTGGGCTGCTAGACATGATCCTGAAAAGGGATCACCCAAGTACCATCCAGAAAAGGCTGGTTCAAATTATTTGGGCCCTTAGGATTTAGATAAGATCTTTCTGAGTTTTTCACAAAACAGGCCTAATCTGCATAATGGTCAAAAAATGGCTAAACTATATCAAAGAAAACCCATAGTACAGCATATGTGAAAGCACTCAATCAAGTGGCTACAGTTCAAAATTGAGCAAATTCTTCCTTTTAAATGAGGTTATGGATATTTGAAAAACTTTCTGCTTGTAGCAACTTTAACCATTTTGAAACTTTAACCATTTTGGATAGTAGTTGGAGGTCACTGTACACTATTTATAAAAGAATACCCAAGGACCATCCCTGCCAAGTTTGATACAAAGTGGCTCTGTGGATTCAAAGAAGAATAATGAAAATGTAAAAAGTTAAAAGCAGACAATGGACAAAAGATGAAAGATTTCAAGTGATGGCAAAAGCTAATATGGCTTTTAGTGAGGTGAGCTTAAAACTAGTGTTTCACATAAGTCTGTACTACCAACCTACCTTTATCTTGTGAAGTTTTGACAAAACAGACCTTATCTGCATAAGCAGCAAAACTTGCCAAAACTATAAATATATAAGAAAACCTATTTCATAAATGAAACTACTAATTCTGTGGCTACAATTGAAATCTGAGTCAATTCTACCCTAAAACTGGTAATCTTAGGTGGAAGTTAGAGCTGCTGTACTTACTTTTGAAAAAGAAGCATTCTTAATATGTTTGCATCAAACTGGCCCTGTGGATTTAGGGATATCATTTATGTGAGCGTTTGATGGAATAGGCCTACCGTTTAATAAGTTAATTCACCAATACTAAAAAGTTCAAAGAAAAACCTATCATTAAACAATTACTAATTGTGAGGCTACAGTTCAATGTTAAGCTGTATTTTAAAGCGGTTATTTTTTTTCATGTCAGCTGAGACAGCATGGGCAACTGAGGCCCTAGCTGTCCCATTTATGCAATGATGAATGTGTCAAAAAAGAGAACATTATCTCGGAGAGCAAAAATAGGTATGTTTGAAGGAATAGTAGTTCCAACAATACCATATGGTTGCGAGGCATGGGTTATAGATAGGGTTGTGTGGAGGGGGTGGATGTGTTGGAAATGAAATGTTTGAAGACAATATGTTGCGTGAGGTGGTTTGATCAAGTAGGTAATACAAGGGTAAGAGAGATGTGAGGAAATAAAAAGAGTGAGGCTGAGAGGGCAGAAGAGGGTGTTGAAATGGTTTGGACATATGGAGAGAATGAGTGAGGAAAGGTTGACAAAGAGGATATATGTGTCAGAAATGGAGGGAACAAGGAGAACTGGGAGACCAAACTGGAGATGGAAGGATGGAGTGAAAAAAGATTTTGAGCAATTGGGGCCTGAACATGCAGGAGGGTAAAAGGCATGCATGAGGGTGAATTGGAATGATGTGGTAAACTGAGTTGATGTACCATCAATGGAGTGAAGTAAGGCATGCGAAACGTTCTGGGTAACCATGGAAAGGTCTCTGAGACCTGGACATGGATAGGGAGCTGTGGTTTTGGTGCATTCACATGACAGCTCGTGTATGGATGTGACTAGATGTGGCCTTTCTTTGTCTGTTTCCTGGCACTACCTCACTGATGTAAGGGGTGGTGATGCTGTTTCCTGCGGGGTGGGGTGGTACCGGGAATGGATAAAGGTGAGCATGTAAGAATATGTACAAGTGTAAATATGTATATGTATATAAGTATGTGCATAAAATCACAGGAAAATGAAACACAATAAGTTCCCAAGTGCACTTTCGTGTAATGATTATACTGCCAGGGGGAGATACAAGAATGAGATAGAAGACACAGAACAGTCAGATGATATACAAAGAAGAGACGTAGCCAAGACACCAGTGGCAAACAAACGTTACTGGATGGTGGTGTTCGGGGTGGTAGTGTCAGGGTCTGGCATCATGCCTGTCACAAAACTTTTATTATGTGGACAGGAAAGGGAACTCTTTACAAATTTTGCCTACAACAAAGCTATCAAGTTTGTATAGACATTCACCAACATAATGTTACAATTCTTTTTGTAGCTGATAATGCCCCAAGGAACATAGAGTAGAATTTGTAACTTTGTTATGTAGAGCTGAGTATTTATTTATCATATTTAATATACTCTGTCGCTGTCTCCTGCATTAGCGAGGTAGCGCAAGGAAACAGACGAAAGAATGGCCCAACCCACCCACATACACGTATATACATACACGTC
>JAUTXX010325714.1:0-13650 GCA_032273605.1 Panulirus laevicauda | reverse complement strand
AATAACAATGCAAATTGCTTTCCTAACTTTAATTGCTTAGTTTGAAATTTGTCAGTAACTCCTGTACTAAATATAACTTTTACATTAAGAAAGATGCATAATATAACATGTTTTTTAATGCAATCAATTCCCTTTGCAGCATCATGGGCGGGCAGTGGCAGCTTTGGGGCGAACAGCATTGGGTCACCTTAGTGGACGATGTGTGGCCAACTCACATCCTGCAATTTCTTCACACGAACGTCATGTCCATACCACCACATCACTACAAGACAAAAAGAAGAAAAGCAAGATTCCACGACCAACTTTAACCAAGCGAGTACCATCTCCAGAAGTAAAGAGAGCTGCTGCCAAAGTTGCAGGGTGGAAGGATTCATGGGACACTAAAAAGAATTCCATCACTACGGATGCTGCCTTGTATGCTGCAAGAGGACCAAAGGATCCCAAGGATTCTAAATTTACTGATGAGTCAGCTAAGCATGAAGTGTCGGAGACTCCTGATATTGCAAAAACCACAAGGTCTATGAAAGGTGCTACTTTAGAGGATATAATTCGTGCTGAACCAGAAATTCTTAAATCAGCGACTGCAGGATCCTCCTCCTCGTCATCTGATTCAGATAAGGGATCGCTGAAATCTGCTGCTAAAGAAGCAAGTCAAGAACCAGCTGCAGAAGCAGAGGCGGCTACTACAGTAGCAGGAGAATCAGTTGCCGAAGCAGCTGGAGAACCTGTTGCTAAAGGAGCAGCCGCAGCAGAAGCAGAGTCACTTACGGCAGCAGCAGAACCAGCTGCTGAAGCATCTGTGGCAGCAGCAGAAGCAACTACCACAGAACCAGCTGCTGAAGCAGTAACAGCAGCACCAGTCACTGAAGCAGCAGCAGCAGAACCTGTTGCAGAAGCAGCAGAACCTGTTGCAGAAGCAACATCAGAACCAGTTGCTGAAGCAGCAGCAGCAGAACCGGTGGCTGAGGCAGCAGCAGCAGAACCAGTTGCTGAAGCAGCAGCAGCAGAACCAGTTGCTGAAGCAGCAGCAGCAGAACCAGTTGCTGAAGCAGCAGCAGCAGCAGCAGAACCAGTTGCTGAAGCAGCAGCAGCAGAACCAGTGGCTGAAGCAGCAGCAGCAGAACCAGTTACTGAGGCAGCAGCAGCAGAACCAGTTGCTGAAGCAGCAACAGCAGAACCAGTTGCTGAAGCAGGAGAACCAGCTGCTGAAGCACCAGCGGCAGAACCAGTTGCTGAAGCAGCAGCAGCAGAACCAGTTGCTGAAGCTGCAGCAGCAGCAGAACCAGTTGCTGAAGCAGCTGCAGCAGCAGAACCAGTCGCTGAAGCAGCTGCAGCAGAACCAGTTGCTGAAGCAGCAGCAGCAGCAGAAGCAGTTGCTGAAGAAGCAGCAGCAGAAGCAGTTGCTGAAACAGCAGAAGCAACAGAACCGGTTGCTGAGACAGTAGCAGCAGAACCAGCTGCTGAAGTAGCACCAGAACCCACTGCTGCAGCAGAACCAGTTTCTGAAGAAACACTAGAGCCACTTGCAGCTGCTGAAGAACCAGCTGTTACAGGAGAACCTTCAGCTGAAACAGAAACGGAGGTTCCCTCTGAAGCAGTAGCAGCAGCTGCTGCAGCAACTGCTGCTGCCGCTGCTGCTGCCGCTGCAGCCATTGAGTCAGCAACTACTGAACCTGTTGAAGAAGGTAATATTAATCTTTCCCTCTTACAGACTGAGCTTTATGAGCAGCTGAGAGAGCATTCGGTCTCATGGGTTTAAACACCAGTTTTACCTCTTAAAATTGGGTAAATCCCGGAGAAATCTCAACCCTTTGACTACCATGAAATGATCGATGGATTCTTTAGAGCTAAATGACCTTACAGTAACTAACCAAGCTTAATGATATCACAATGCAGCTGATGAAGTAGAACACACACAGCCCCTACCATATGTTTCACTTGCCGAGCTGGGGGTGACCAGACAGTGTGCATGGTGTATGCACTTTGGTTCCTGCTCGTCTAATGTCCAATCAGAATTATTATCTACTGGTCTCATACATTTTATGTTGATTGAAGGAGGGTAAATTCTTGGGTTTTGCTCAATTCTGGAAGTACAACTGGTGTTTTAACACCAACAAACAAGTGCTCTCTCAAAGGTTCATCAGGCAATGCCTTTGGCAAGGATATAGTTTTTCTTTCATAATATTTTTATCTTGTACTGTACATCCATTGTACCCTTCTTAACTGACTGATGACAGATGTGCATTATGATACAATCAAATGTGTTTAAATCAAAACCATCCTCTGTGCATTTTTCCATTTCAGCTGTTGGTGTACCAATGTCGGGAGTAGTTACAGCTGTTATTGGAGCTGTGGTAGATGTACAGTTTAAGGGAGACCTTCCTCCAATCCTAAATGCTCTTGAAGTTAAGGACAGAACACCCCGTCTTGTGTTAGAAGTGGCTCAACATCTTGGTAAGACTTTTGATGGTGTAAGTCAAATTCATTCTTATTCAGAAGACAAAAGACACTTGTGTAATTATATTACTATACATTACATATGAATATAAAAAGTTGTTCATACATATTCTTCATTTCCCACGTTAGCGAGGTTGCTTCAAGGACAGAGAACTGAGCCTTAGAAGGAACATTCTCACCTGGCCCCCTTCTCCATTCCTTCTTTTGGAAAATTAAAAACGAGAGAGGAGGATTTCCAGCCCCCCGCTCCCAATTATATTACTATGTTTGTTATTTCTACAGGAAGCGAGAAGTATTTAAGCCCATAGAGAACTGGAAGGCTGGGGATATAGATGGGATTGTGAGTGAAATGGTGAAGAGTACAGGTGAAACATTTGTTACAATAAATCTGGAAAATGTGCATGGAAGCATTGAGAAGTGGTCATGAGACAGATTACTGAACAACAGCAGTAACTGTCCCTCTGTAAATGTAAGGAAGTAAAAGTAACTGCTAAAATTAGAGAAATCATTGTTGGCAGGATAGTGACTGATCATTTTTAGAGGATTATTGAACCTCCTATTAACAAGGCAGATTAAGAAAAAGAGGGTGTGTGGCTCAAGTTTTCTCCCTTGGACGAATAGTGGAGAAAGTGTATAGGGGTGTGGAAGTAATTAGGAAAGGCATATGATAAAAGTGATTTGAAAACTTTGTGAGAGATTGATAAAATATGTGCCTTGCATGGAAGAGTTTTGACATTAGTTAGGAGTTTACATATAGTAGAGGTTTGTGTGAGCTGCTTGAAATAACTCTGGGAGCATGTCAACGTTGTGTAATGTCACCATCACCATGGTTATTTATTTGATGTATTTATGGATTGGACATTACCTAGGATGAGAGTGAGGTGTTGTGATTCTGGTATACCACTCAGTCATGGAGAAACTAGAGTAGAAGTTACCTCACTTGCTGTATGCAGATGTTGCTGTGCTGATAGTTGATTCAGAGGAGGAGGACAACTGAATGTAGGGAAACTTCATTGTGCTTTGAAGGATGGTGAAAGAGAATGTAAGGAAATTACAGGTTTTCCACTTTTTGTAATGCAGTGAGAAATTATATTGTAATATCAATTTTTATGTTGAAGACTTGGATGTTTATGTTTAAGTGTTTGGGAGTAAGATTCAGTAAGAAAAGAAGTGGGAAGTCTGTGAGCGAGAACAGGATCTTGCATGAGAGAAAAACTGGAGGAACACTGAGAGCTTTGGTGAATGTAGTGGAAAAATGTTTAGGTTAGGGAGTACAAGAAGCCTGATGTAATGATATCTCCTTTTAATTTGGTTTTATAGTTATGACTGTGTTGTATTATATTATTACAGTTATTTGTGGTTTTAGGTATGATTTTGTCATGCAGCCATCTTTTGAACTGTTGAAGTTCCCTGCTCTTCACAGGTGGAAATACTGTGCGCACAATTGCTATGGATGGTACTGAAGGCCTTATCCGTGGGCAACCAGTCACTGATACTGGAGGACCAATCTCCATCCCAGTTGGCCCAGCAACTTTGGGAAGGATCATCAATGTCATTGGTAAGCCTTCATAGTAGGGAAAGGTGAAGCTATAGTGATGGTCCTCTTTTGATAGGACAGAGATATTTGAGACTTTACTTTTGGAAGTGGTGATGGTGGTAGGTTTTAACTGATGATTTGCAATACTTAAGCTGATAATTAATATCAGCCTCATCATTGTACAGAATTACTTGGATGCTGTCTATAGATGCATAATGCTGTGTAGCGTATGCATCAAGGAAGTTCTTGCACCATACATTTGAAAAAATGAAGTGGGTTTCCTAAATATTAAATTGAAGAAGAGTTTTAGGTAGGGTAGCATTAGCCCTTTTATATTAGGCAGACTATAATACAAATTGTGAAAATCCAATGGAGTAAGGTTATAAATTCTTAGGAGCCATATGTAGAAGATCCATATTTGCTGCATCTTCACTGGCATATTTTCTCTCTTACTGTTATATTTTGTCAAATATTTTACAAAATTTATTGATTCATATTTATGACATTTGCCAAAGTTTACCATTACAATCCCATGATTTTCAGTGTGAAGTGCCATTATTCATTTGAAATACCCTCTTAATCATGTACTCTATTATTCTTATTGCTTGTTTTTAATTTCTTGAAGGAATTAAGAGCCTCCACAACTTTGTACTTTTTTTTTATAAAAAGCTGATTGTAACCATTCTGTGAGTGGTAAATACGTACTAAAAATTAAGGGCCTTACACTTAACAATCCACAAGATACTGAAACATTTCTGTGATGTACATTGTCAGGGTATTCTCTAAAAAATATGTATTGGCATCTGATTCTTTACTTGCAGGAGAACCAATTGATGAACGAGGCCCTGTTGACACTAATGCTTATTCTGCCATTCATGCTGATGCTCCTGAATTTAAAGATATGAGTGTAGAGCAGGAAATCTTAGTGACAGGAATCAAGGTCGTCGATATGTTAGCACCATACTCCAAAGGTGGAAAGATTGGTGAGTTGTGTTGACTTCTGTTGTTTACATTATTTTTAGGATTAAATGATCTTATTCCTTCCAAAAATTATTCTCCAAAAGAGTCCAGCTTTTCCTTATTATTGAATAAAGCTTAGCCTTCAAGCTACTGTAGCCCCTGGAGAAGGGGTCATGGATCTTAAGCAGTTCTCTGTATTTATATTTTTTTTAGATATCAGAATGAACAAAAGTCATATAAAGGGATCCTCAGCCCATTTTTAATGACAGGGGCAAATGAAAGAGCTTGAAACTGAGAGGTAGAATTTTCACAAGCTCCTGATCCCACTCACCCCTCCCTCATCCTGTTTCCCGTGGCACAGTGAAAAAAGGAGGGAAAGAGAATTTTCAAAAAATTGCAGGTCATTTTTGCAGTAAGCATGTTTGATGTAACCATATCCTCCACTTTATCTTGGAAACCCCACATATTGAACATCACAGAATGTGCATTCCAATAGCTTGTGGTATTGCACAAGTGCTCCAATTTATTTTTCTTTCAAATGGGTATTCCACACCTACATGGATCTCATTTTCCTCAGTATGGAATGTTGCTTACATATCTGGTTGCCTCTTCTGCTTCTTTAGCTAGAATGAAATCAGAAATCTTCAACCATGTTAACTCTCTTCCTACCACCTCTTCAACCATTCCTTTTTGTCAGCCATGATAATGCTTTCTCCTGCCTGTTCTACAGGTATTGTTTTGGCCATTCCATTCCTTTCTTTAGCAGTTATTATGTGCCCCAGGACCCATGGCTTGCTTCTGACTTCTTTTTTGAGCTTCTTTGTGATCAGCCTCTCAAGAAAAGAAAAAATCATTCTAAAAACATCCAGTTTATAATATCGGAATTATACTTATTAACTTTCAAGTATTGTGATTAGGAGGATTGTTACTTAACTGTAATCTGTCACGTATTCATACTTATGGTGCAGCTTATTTATCATGGACCTCAAAAAGCATTAGTTTGCATTTAGGCAAGGCCAGTCTAGTATGGAATGAATGCTTAGTCTGTATATGGATGGCTTTCAAATTTAAGAACATTAAACGAACCGAAAGCAGTTTTCTTTTCATTTATAATAACTAAATACCATCTATATGCTGAGGTTGTATTGTATTGTTCAGAAATTTTCTTCATTTGGGTTGCTTTACAAAGATATTGCATTTTTAACCTTCCTGTAAATGTGGGGTAATGTTCATGATACCGAGAATATATAGACTAAGGAAAATATAAACATAATGCATGTAATGGTGATAGTCCTGCACTCAATATTGCAGCTGCTCATGAATCTGACTTACTAGGATTATATGGTTTTCAGGTCTGTTTGGTGGTGCTGGTGTAGGCAAAACTGTACTTATTATGGAACTTATTAATAATGTGGCTAAGGCTCATGGTGGTTACTCCGTATTTGCTGGTGTTGGTGAGAGGACGCGAGAGGGCAATGATCTCTACCATGAGATGATTGAATCCGGTGTCATATCCCTCACAAGTGATACTTCAAAGGTGAGTACTGCAATTGCTAAAGTTCATTGCTTTTGTTTTTAGTAGTACTTTTATACAATTTTTTTTGTATCATCCTCTTAATGATTCATGGTTCTTGTAACAAGTGTACATTCAGCACTTACACTTCTGTGAGACACAAAAACTTGACAAATTGGCATATGAAACGTCTCTGAAGGAAATGGTTAGCACTCTTGTGGTCTGTGTCACAATGCAAATGATACACACTTGCTGTGTCAGGTCTATTGTCATGTCAGCAGTGTCTAGGATGATTTGACATATACTATCAAAGAAATTGCCTCTGCCTCACATGATAAAAAGAAGGCACTAGTGTTCAAGCAATAGAAGCATTGCAGGGGTTTATTTACACCAAACCAATGCTTTCCATCCATCACACAGTGTGAAGGATAAACTAGACCCGCTGGTCAACGTTGGTGACTTACTAACCAGAAACATATTGTTTGCTCTCATTCCCTTACATTGCAATGCATTTTAGATGCACATGTATGAAATCATCTGATGAAAACTCCTTCATTTCTTAATTTTGGCAAGCTTGCCCCTTGAAGCATGAGGTCATTGCCTCTCTTTCTTTTGCCAAGTACCATCTTTCTAAATTTCTTATAAAACTTAGAATTTTTATATGCAAAACCTAAAATGCACATATACTGCATATATTAGTATTTTATAGTGATTTCCTTAGTATGTGAATCTTTATTAAAAAATACAGTACTTTATCGTGTTTAACACTTTTCAGGTAGCATTAGTTTATGGTCAGATGAATGAACCACCAGGTGCTCGTGCTCGTGTGGCTCTCACAGGTCTGACAGTAGCCGAGTACTTTAGAGATAAGGAGGGCCAAGATGTTCTCTTCTTTGTTGATAATATTTTCAGGTAGGAAATTGCATTCAGAGCTTGCAAATAAATGAGGGATCCAGGGGATGGTATATGCAGGTGCTAAGTAGGGATATGTTTCTATCAGTTACCTGAAAACCAATTTTAGATATATAAATGCCAAAATATTAGCAAAACATGCCATATAGTGTGCTGTCCAAGTGGAATGCATCAAAAATTAATTGATAAACCATTTCTGATCAGATTTACTCAAGCTGGATCTGAAGTGTCTGCACTGTTAGGGCGTATTCCCTCAGCTGTTGGTTACCAACCAACTCTAGCAACTGACATGGGCAGCATGCAAGAGAGAATCACTACCACAAAGAAGGGATCTATCACTTCTGTCCAGGTAAGGTACCCATCGTCAAGTGTTTCAATCAGAAAGAAATATCTTTGCTGAGGCAAGGCCTTTGAAGAAGGAAAAAAATGAAAAATAGATGGTTAAAATAATAATTTTAACCTTGTAACGAAATAGCAAGACCAACACTCCTAGCACTCATTATGAAACAAATTTGGCATTTTACCATGCGCACATTTTTCGTAATGAGGTTATTTAACAGCTTTTCAATCTCTACAGGCTATTTATGTCCCAGCTGATGACTTAACAGATCCCGCCCCAGCTACCACATTTGCCCATCTTGATGCTACTACTGTACTTTCAAGAGGTATAGCAGAGCTGGGCATCTATCCCGCTGTTGACCCATTGGATTCCACATCTAGGATCATGGACCCTAATGTTATTGGTGCTGAACATTATTCAACTGCACGAGGGGTCCAAAAGATTCTCCAGGTAATATTTTCCATTTATCCGAGTGAAATAGTTTTTGGTACATAAATATACTTGTCGGAAATGAGTTCGTATGGGCTATGTTCAAACACATGAAGCTTTAAGATCAGAACACCCAGATATAAATGGAGGGAATGTGACGGGTGGTTTAGTTGATGGGAATAATTTTGATGAAAGTATTGTGAATACTTACAGAGAAATATTTCTCTTGTGATATTAAGAAATGATTGTAGTCAATCTTTTTCTTAGTGGATAGCAGAAGGAAGCAGTTGATGTGATATGCAGGTGGGAATGGTGTGTAACTGAGGGAGCTTCAGGTAGGTGTATGTGTGGTAGAGACATTGTAACTAAGATATCACAATTTTGATGGTCGGTATGAGGAAGCAGTACAACTAAATATCTCTTGCCTGTTGTAGATGAAAGTAACCTGGGTGACAGTAGGGACAGGAAATATACCCTACCTTTATCAATGCTTTCCTAATGTAGGAACAGAAGAAGGAGCAAAGTGAAGATTTTTCCTCAAACGCTGTTCCTAAAACTACTATTCTAAGGTGGAAGGCAAGCATAAATAAAGGAAAAAAAAGAGCAGAAATAAAAGAAACAGGGATGGTTGTAGGGTGGGTTGGCCTATTGCTCTTGTGGATGATGCCAAGAACAATAACAGGGCTTTCCTACTTATATATAACAAGGACATTTTGAGTTGGGTGATTTCTCTCTTAAATTAACTTTTTTTACTTAATAATTCCACGTTACTGTATTGTATTCCATTACAGGACTACAAATCATTACAAGATATCATTGCTATCCTGGGCATGGACGAACTCTCTGAGGAAGACAAACTAACTGTATCTCGAGCACGTAAAGTTCAAAAGTTCATGTCACAACCATTCCAGGTTGCTGAAGTATTCACAGGCTACCAAGGAAAATTTGTTTCTCTTGAAGACACAGTTAGGGTGAGTAAACAATTCTGTATACTTTCAGTACCATTTATAGAGATTTAAGCGTCAATGAAGAATCAGTCAATTGCTGGCATTGATTTTCTTATTATCTGTCACCCAACTGAATGTTCAAGTGCTGATGAAGCATCTTTAACTCCATCTTTTCACTTCTTTGGTCTCCCTCTCCTCCCCAACTCAGTGTCTTTTTTCATTCACTCTCATATACCCAAACCAAATCACTACACCATGGTCAGCCCTCTCAGCATGTGCTCACCACCATGAGTTTCTCTATCTCACATGATCCTAAATGCCACATGACATCTTCACGAATTTTATAAATATTCAGCATATTCCTCTTCCACACCTTTAAATATACTCATTGTTCCCTCTATGGCTCTATCATCTGCCATGTCCACATCCAGGTACCTAAAGCACTGTATTTCCACGTCTTCCCCATTTGAACTCTCTCAAGCCACCCAGTCTTAGCCTCCACTATACCACATTACCTCAATGATTTTCAAGTTTATTTTTCTAACTCCCCTAAACTTTGTCAAGAGCCTTTGGAGTTTCTGTCCAGAACCTCCAGAATCATAACTACCATAGAGGTAGACTTTGTAACTGAAAATTACCTATGTTTTGTATTGGGAAGAACAGAAAATGTCTAGTTGATAAGTAGAATGGGAAGCTAAAGGAATATTATTGTATCATGTTAAGAAAAAGAATGCAAATTTATGATAATCCATTGAAAATGTGAGGAGTAAATGAACTGGTTGCAATCGCAAATAAACTTTGAAATATCCAAAGTTGGTGTTGGGTTTTTTAGTGTTATGTGACCATCTACCTAATTAATAATGCCTCTCTCACCAGCTTTGTGTCTAAATTATCTTTTTAGATTTCATATGCATTGTTTAAAGTTTGATATGACACTTCTCTCCACATCTACAAATTTATTCTTGCCTTATTACTTTTAGAATAAATTTGCCCCTTGTTATGCCCCCAAATAGTGCAGCACATCTTAAAGCATTTTAGAAAATAATGAAATGATTAGGGTCATAATTATCTAATAAAAAATCTTCATAGAATTAGGCACCCCTTCCCTTTTACAGCATGCTGATTTGGATTAGGGGTCCCTCAAAGAGTAAAAATGAATTCCACAAAATTTAAACACCAATATGTACTTGATCATTGTTTTGTAAAGCAAAATGAAATTATAACTAAATGAATAAAGAAACGTTAGTGCTGTACATAATTAATCATTAAGTATTATTCTCATCTAATTTCAGAGTTTCAAGGACATTTTGTCTGGAAAATATGACCACCTTCCAGAAGCAGCATTTTACATGGTTGGAAGCATTGATGAAGTAGATAGCAAGGCACAGCAGCTTGCTCAGTGATTGACCAGCAGGGTCACGGTGGGGTAGTGAATGCATCTATTACTGTAGGAGAGCTTGGTATATTGCTTGAACCAGAGCACATTTTTGAGAACGCAACAAAGAGGGTCCAATAATTTGGATACAAATCTTGCAGGACACTGGTATTCGGAATAAGATGTTAAATAGATTGTCAGTAAGCATTAATTTTTTTTAGTTTAAATTTATGAGCTTGCATGTTTGAAAATTGTAATGTGCAGTTAAAAATCAACCAGAGATATATCATCATAATTATTTGGCTGATGTCACTATTTTATGCTTTATGTTCTTTATTGAGGAATGGTACCTCTACCTATTATATTCAGAGGAAATTCAAAAAAATTCTTTACATGGGATGATATAGTTTGCAAGTCAGTGATATTGTCATCTGTTTTGTGGCTTTATTAGAACTGAATAATGCTGAATGGATGTAGATATTCATAATTTCACTGCTGTAAAACAAAATAATGAACAAGTTGAAAATTATTGGGGGGGGGGCTTAAGAAATCCATAGGGAACGGAACTTAAACATTTTGATATGTGCACTATAGTTTTTTATGACTACCTGTATTCAGCAGTGTTTGCATTCAATAATGATTTTATCACAGCTTTTTACATCTTAGTCGTGCTTTGATTAATTTCTTCATGCAGCAGAATTCTTTTTACAGAAATGTAAAATAGCAAAATGTTTACATGGGATTGACATAAAGTGGAAGATTGGAACAGCTGTGCTGAGAGTTAGCGTATCCTCAAAATGATTATCTCAGGGTAAACAGACTGCTTTGTTGTGTAGTATTGTACATGAGGGTTAGGGCTGTTGTAACTAGACTTTAATACTGTAATGTTTGTATCTTTATGGTTGTTTATATCTTTGAAATGATGTAAGCCAATAAACCGAATGAAATTTTGTGTTTGACCTGTAAAACTAACCCACCACTATCCTATAGCATTAAAGTTAAAACTAATCAGATACTAGTTAATAAGAGTACAGTTACAAGCTGTGGTTCCATAACTCCTATGGAGGCAGTGTTCTGAGATGGCCAAAATCAGAGGAACCCTTGAGAAAGTATATTATATAAGTATTTTGCACTGTTCTGCATTTGGTATAACCAGTTTTAATCTTATTATTAAACTGATAAAAGAAATACCTCAAATGCACTTGTGATGGTGTATGTTAGTGAATAGATGTTACATAAGGAACTATTTTCATTTGTAACACTCATTAAGAATATTTTCCCATAAGATACATACTCCAATAACATGGCCTGTGCTAGCATGTATGAGTACTTGCAGAGCACATCAACTAAGACTGGTAGATTGAGGTAATGTTCGTAGGTGGATTACAATAGCACAAATGAACTCATTGTGTGATTGTATTTGGGAACAGTATATCCTTATCTTACAGGAATGGCAAAATTTGGGTGGCTTAATGCATTAGAGTAGGTCTGAAAACATCAAAACCCATTAGCTACATTTGGTCTGCAAGTTAATTAATTTACTTTGTATATGGTCCTACAGTTTTTAAAAAGTATCCACGTACATTTTTACCATTCATTCCATCCTTTGTTTGAATAATTCACTTATTTTGAAATAATTACTACATATTAAAAAATTGTCCAACTATTGCCTAATGAGTTCTACAGGTGGACCCTATCGCATAGATTTGAAACTCATCTAGCACACCTCTCAGACGCTCCACTTGTTCCTGCTAACCAACTTTTCATCTAACATGAGTTCTCCTCTTCATTAATTTCAAATTCCATTTAGGGAGGTCCATGTAGTTTGTTTGAGACAAGACAGCATATGACAGGTGAGTGAGGTGACTTACTAAAGGTGCTATGAATGTATGGGATAGACAAAGTATGAAATGCAATGAGGAGTTTCGATAGAAAAAGCAAGACATGTGCTACTTGGAAGGGAAAAAAGTGATTCTCAGTAAAAGTTGGTCTGTGTCACGGGTGTGTGACTGCATCATGGATGTTAATCTGCCTATGGACAGAGAAGTGAGGAAGGTAAATCTGAGTTTTGAAGCAAATGGTGGGCATGCAATAGGCTTAGGGTAGGAGGGTATGGTAGATGTAGTCGCTATTTGGAAATATAGTTTAATGCTATCTGAAGTTACAATTGTCCTCACAGTACAGTTTGGATACAAGTCTTGGGGTCTGAATGCAACAAGGTGGCTCTGTTAGAAATGAAATGCCTGAAGATATGTGGTGGGAGGTAGGTTGATTATGTGAAAAGTGGGTGAAAAATAATCCTAGAACTACCAGCAACTATAATTAGCATGGGAGAAAAATCCTAGGATCAATTACCCATAAACCATGATTGGGTTAGCATGGCTAATGGTGCTGTGACTAAACTAAACTTGTATGAGTTGCCTTTCCCTGTTGTCATTTAAGTTGGGAAAGTGCACTTTATATGAATTTACTCAAACAGCAACACACCATTGGGTCCTTTCAAGGCTGTGATAGCGGAAGATACCAGAAACTCATGGAATAGTGCATGCAGAAATGCCTCGTGTCACAAGCAACTACAATTAGTGCCAGGAAAGAATCTTAAGTGTTTTAAGAATTATTCCAAAACAATGGGGGGAAAGGTACAGCTCTGGCACACATGCCTAATTAGAATGTACACACCAACAAGTATGGTTAATTTACTGAGGATATTTGTTATCTTAGATTTATTGATAGTTTCTGTAACTGATGAGTATATTTTTTTGGGAAAAAAAAGGGCATATTTGAAGGAATAGTAGTTCCAATAATATGATAATGTTGCGAGGCATGGGCTATAGATAGGGATAAATGGAGGAGGGTGGATGTGCTGGAAATGAAATGTTTTGAGGACAATATGTGGTGTGAGGTGGTTTGATTAAGTAATTCAAGGGTGGAAATAGAGTGTGACTGAGAGAGCAGAAGAAGGTGTGTTGAAATGGTTTGGACATATGGAGAGAATGAGTGAGGAAAGATTGACAAAAAGAGTGTATATTTGTCAGAGGTGGAGGGAACAAAGAGAAGCGGGAGACCAAATTGCAGGTGGAAGGATAGAGGGAAAAAGATTTTGAGTGATCAGGGCCTGAACATACAGGAGGGTGAGAGGCATGCAAGGAATAGAGTAAATTGGAACGATGTGGTATACCG
>JAUTXX010325492.1:915-11760 GCA_032273605.1 Panulirus laevicauda | reverse complement strand
AGTCAGGTTTTGTTTGCTCGGGTTAGGTTTGATCTGGCTGGGATATGTCTGGTCAGGTAAACTATGATGTCGCTAGGTTTAGTTTCCTCAGAAGTATGATGCGGCTAAGTTAGCTTCAGTCCTGCCAAATTAATAGAATGTGGTTAGGTTAGGTTTGGTCTGGCTGGCTAGGTTATCTTTAAATTGACAAGGTTAAGTTTTGTCATTCTAAGTTAGGTTCAGTCCGGCTTGGTTGATTTAAGTTAGATCTGGATGTTTGAAAATGAATAGGTTTGGCTTGGTTTGATTTGGTTAAATCAGGTAAAGTTTGGTATAGATACTTATTCTCCTTACGTTTGACTGGTTCAAATGTAGGAAGTAAATATGGAGTCGAAACATGAGACATCAAGCCACCTCATTTCACAAGTTAAACACCCGCACAAAATCCTGATTTGTTTACGTTTCTACCACCTGACATCCATCGAATATTTGCGTTTATCACTCTCTAGTTTAATGTATTCTACAACCAAAAACGTACCCATATAATGGCTTTGTGAGCCAAAATTTATGTCCACACCTTCGGTCATTTTCCTCATGCGTTCCCCATTTTCCGGTGAAGTGAAACATGCAATCAGTAACACATGCCATAGTTTCTTACCTTATACGTTGTGCTCTTGTCTTATTCTCCATATAGATTTGTCGAGGCTTCCCCACTTTCAGACACACAGATACCAGACGGTTTACATTCTAAATCATCGAAAAATCATTGTTTCAAACGACGACACTTTAGTGCTTCCATTCCATGACACTCCACGGCGTGAGAGGCCTTCCAGGCATACCAACCTTAGAGTCATGCTTTACAGCAGGCAGCTATATAACATTGGTCAATTTAATACACAAACAAAATATTCTATATCATATTGATATATTTTCCATAAGGGGATATATACGTGCGAGGGTTTGACTTTAGAAATTCATTAAAAAAGATGTGTATAATTATTTCTTCACTGGGCAAAAATGTTGGTAGCCCAGTTAAACATGGAGGAAAAGATTCGTATTCTGATGATTCAACTACGAACAATATGAACTCCATGACCATTGTATGAATAAATTCATGAAATTAGGGTTTATTTGATCAGTAGATAATACTTCCAACAATGTTAAAAAGAAAGGGAAAAAAACGATGAACAAGGGAAGGTTTTGATTCTGAACTTTTGTTACTTGTGAATTTGTGCCCCCTCATCCCTTCCAACCGTTCGAACGAGTCAAAATGAGAATCAAAAGTAAGTTTGATGTCAGATAGGATTATTATTCTTAGAAAAGATAGAGCGATGAGAAAACCAAATATAAAAATATCTGATATTTACGCTTAAGATATGAAATTAAAAGTGGCAAGAGTTTGGAGCAGGAAATTTCAGATTCAGAACTATATTTATGACTAATGGTCGAGTTTCGAATCTGTCCATGTCTTCCGTCAAAGGGAATTTTCATTTATGATCAACTCTGTCTACTCCGAGGTAAGAGAGGAGTGTGACTAAGATGTACATAAGGTCAGGATGTACTTACGATGAGTGTAATGGACGTAGAGGTGTGCTGAAGATCGCCTCTCACCTGAACTGAAAGACTCATGCCAATGGATTGTCGAGGGAGTAATGACGGTGGTGTGGTGAGGATTAGGGTGTGGTGGTGGCCTCTGACCCGAGGTGTAGGGCCCTAGTTATGGGTAAGGACCGTTGAGGGTGTGGTGAAGATAACGGTATAGTGAAGCTGAGGGTGTAATGAAAGTATTATACCACTTACAGGATTCTTAATCTTAGAAAATGTAACGACGTCATTCACAGTTTGAAAAAAAAAGTTTGGCTTAGAAAAACCTTTAGGTCAATGAGCACCATAGATAACAAAAGACGTGACGTCATACGGAGATTTGCGAACGTTCAAGTAATCTGAACCACGATTCATAAACCCTGGGCTTCATGATATACGGACGAGGATCGGATCAGGGTTCATTCATCGGCCATTAATGGCTATCACAACTCAAGCAAACTTCGAACAAGGAGCTATACCCCTCAGGCTTCGAACCGTGTGAGACGCAGAGTGAACACTGTCTGAAGACATGACCATCAGTGACACAGAGTCTAACGCATCATCTTAACTTCCTGAATAATCCATGATTTTTTTCTCCTTTAAGATGCTGTTCATCAAGGAATCGGATATTTACTTTCGAAATTCCAGTTCAGTTGGTGAGAAAATGGGTAGAAGTTGAACACAGGGAGGCGAGCAGGGTACTGATCTACCAGTTAACGAGACACTGTGACAAGGTTTCGACCAAAGCTTCGAGCTCCAAGTTCGAGAAATTCAAAAGCAGGCCCACCGTGTCTGACAGAGGGGTATTCAAAAATGTTACTCTCAAAAAAGAAAGAAAAATGAATTACAAACACAGATCAACTGATGATAATACCAAAAACTCAATAAGGTTTTGGAAGGCTAGTGATAAATGTCTGTACGTGTAACTCTAAGCAACAACATGAGGCCGAAGCTGGCTCAGCTTCTACTGATACGAACACAGTAAGTTACTTAGGATCGTCACGTGAGCAAACATTTAAACAAATTCCGCTATTGACAGCCATGCCATGTCTTTTAATGGAGTTGGATGCTGTACATAAACTTCAGATGCTAATGTAAACACGTAGTACGAAAGAAATTCTACAAAGAATATCAACCAACAAGATTTCTAGGCAAGTCACTTCACCAAAATGGCTACCGTTATGCCTATTTCAAAAACGACTTCAAATATTCTATAAACATGAATATTTCCAAATACACATATAGAATAGTAAACACCGAACAGTACGATTTCAGCGGCAGCGTATCACAACGTTGGAACACTCGTAAGAGGATAACACACAGGAGTGGCAAATGGAACCTCTTAATTGAATTTTTTTAATCTAGCAGCCAAATGTACTGTACACATGGCTTCATAGCTCAGGCCACAATACTTGTACAACCTTATGTACAGCTGGGGTTAGGGTTATTCCTAGATGCATGTGAACTCGAGGACGTGTTCAATACAGTGCTTAACCTTGCACACAACAGTACGGCTTTAGGGTGTGATGCCTCCTACGACGAGGCCCATCATGGCCAAAGGTGAGAACATAGTGCTCAAGAGCTTGACCGCCATGCTCAAGGCTCGTACTATCCACGTCAAGGCTCGTACCATCCACATCAAGGGTCGTACTGTCCACAGTCAGGTGTGTGTACACCTCCCTAAGGTGACTGTTACCTCACTGGTTGGCTGCTACGGTCTGATGTAAGTAAATACATTCATAAATTTGAGTACGGTCTCATCCGGCCACTGGCAGACTTGATCATAAGCAACAGCTCTCAAGTACCACCTCTCTCTCTCTACCTACGCACGTAAACCATTATGATAAAAGATAAAGCTGTGATAATATGGATTTGCCATAAATGGCCTAGCTGGCTCTTAGCTGGAGAGTTGCAGTAGGTTCGGCAGCTGAAGCTATAATGGAAAAAGTTTAGTTTTCGCTCTGAACTTTGAAATGTTTTTTATGGCCAACTTCTTCATTAGTGTCCCAACTTTCTTAATTCCGGTTCGAGTGGCGGGAAGACATTTATTAGGCCCACACAAAATGATGGCAGACTCGTCTTCCGTGAGTTAATTTCTCTTTCATGATAACTACTTACAACCACAACCACTGCTTACAACCAGAACCACACACGCACAAATATAATCATTGTGTCCATCAACTCACAACCCCGGTGCCGCCACAACACATACACACACTACAACCTCGTACAACCACAAGCCACACCAGCCGCTGTGGGCGAGCTAACCTAACAAGCACAACCGTTTTGACGTAGGAGTCAGCCCCTCTCCTCATCCAGCTCCCACATTCTCCCGAGTCGTCGACAACTGATCTGAAATATCTGACCAGATGGTTGACTGCCTGGCTGGCTGGCTGGTTGGTTGGCTGGCTGGTTGATTGGCTGGTTGGTTGGTTGCTTGGTTGGCTGGTTGATTGGCTAGTTGGTTGGCTAGTTGGTTGGCTGGTTGGCTGGCTGGCTGCGTTCCTAACGCCTCTTGCCTTCTGTTGGCGTACGTGTCTGTCGCTCTTGCTGGCTCGCTCTCAGCGTATATGTAAATCATATTACCACTGTTGCCGCTTCCTGTGCTACATATGGTCGAGACTATGTTAAAATTTGCTTTGTTAATGGATGTGACGACCTTAACATAGGCAGTAAGAGAGAGTCCTGTGTTGGTTTTTCTTTGTAGTTAAGACTTCTTTCATCCATCTCCCTCATGCTATTATATCATATTGTTCCGATACTTTCATACAATTTTATAAAACATTTTATCCAAAGCTTCAAGGAAAGTCGAGGAAACTGTGTCTGTTGTCTCTTGTTTGCGTTAAATTTTCATGAATATGATAGTGGTAATATATATCAATGATCTTGTGTATTCTTACCCAGCACAAACCCGTGGTTGCCTTCACTTACGTATTCTTTGACAAGCTGTTCACCTGTGTCGTTATCACCTTCAGAAACTTGATCTGAGAAAGAAAGAGAGAGAGAGAGAGAGAGAGAGAGAGAGAGAGAGAGAGAGAACTAGCCTAACCCACATGACTGGTCGTCGCAGCACCAGCACACAACGCTTCTCCCACACTTTAATGGACCTCCGCCAGTTACGCTGACTGGATGGTTACATTCGATGACCAATGACCTCACAGAGGTCATTAGGCCAGAACTGTGGCGATGATTGTGGATGAGACTGTAACGTGAACGTCGCTAGTGATTACGTCGCTACTCCTGTCGCATCCTAGCACAGGAGGAAGATATCGCACAAGCCAAAAATCTGAACCTACGTCAGAAAACGCGCCCTGGTTCCCCGGTTGTTGGACGAGTCTGGGTCATATGACCTGTTGAGGGATGACATGACAGACTCCGCTAATTGCCTGTTGTTCGGTGTAATGATTGTTGACCCAGGGGAGGTCGTTAAGCCACCCACACCCCGACCTACCCATGCAGCTGAATGTACACTTCCAACATGCAACGATATGACTGCATGTTGTATGTTCTCTGACGGACTGGATGTTGTTCTTCAGGCCATGAAGAACACCTGTGACTGATGGAGAACATCAGCAGTCGGGCGGGGGATGGGGAAACCCCCCAGGGTGATCCTCGGTATAACACAAGAGATATTTTTGGGTTCAATCTGAGATTAGACATTTCAGTCGCGTCTCGGAGGAACGCATTGCTGGCGCTCAAGGACGACGGGAGGGTGGGAATGAGAGGGCGGCCGCTCGGGGTGAGGGAGGGAGAAGGAGGGAGAGGAGGGAGAAGGAGGGAGAAGCAGAGGGAGGAGGGAGAGGGAGCAACACGAGGATCGACTCGTAATCCCTGAAGTCTACGGTGGCCGCCAGCCACGTTTGACTTACCGCCTCCTCCACACCCACCGCCACCACCCCCGCCACCGTGGCTGTGTGTGGGGGGGTGCGCGGGGGGAGACAGTGTCAACAAGCCCCTCCCGGAGCCAAGAGTGTCGTGCCTCTTGACTGTGACCTCAATCCCCAGCCACCATGTTTTGACACCTGGTAGTTAGTGACCCAGTCTGTGCGCGTGCGTGCGTGCGTGTCTGTCTGTCTGTGGTACGACCAGACATGGACGCACTAGTACACTCAGTCCACTTGGTCACCCTCCACTTGACCTCAACAACACCGACACAACTTTCCTGCCCCAGTGGGCAGCCCACAGGTAGATAGATCGGTAGATAATCTATCTATCAACCAGGTTTGATCATCTCTGTTAATTTGTCTATTTCTATAATCCGTTGTGGTCGCAACATACATGTGTGCAACATGCATGTGTGCAACATGCACGTGTGCAACATGCACGTGTGCAACATGTGTGCAACATGCATGTGTGCAACCATTTTTACCACGACCGGCCAACGGTCACGTGCAGGGCGCACATATAACACGGTCAACGTTAACACAGGAGCTGCTAATATTATCATGGCAGGCGATGGATGATTAACACAGCAGGTGAAGGTTTATTAACGTGGGAGGTGAGGAATATCAACATGGGAGGTGATGATGTATTAACATGGGGTGGGACATTAACGTGAGGGTTGGACATTAACATGGGAGGGTGGAACATCAACATGGGGGGGGGGGGACATCAACGTGGGTGTAGGGTATTAACAATGGGGTGGGGACACCAACATGGGACTTCTTCAGTCCGTCAAATATTAATCTCCGGTAATTTCCCGCCAGAACTGAGCCAGCGATATCCAGGGAATTTCCTGAAGATGGGAAATGAAGGCGATAGCTTTCCCCGGGAGCCTGGCAACCGATACTGACCCCTGGGTCAGGTGAGATAGAGACTAGTTCCCCCTCTCCCACTGGCAAGGTGACAGCTGACCCAACACATTATGAAATTAGCCCTTAGGTCAAATGGGATAGAGACTAGTTTCCAGTGGCAAAGTTACTGCTGGACCCAACAAGACTTAAACTGACCCTTACGTCGGGGGTAATAGTGACTAGTTCCCTGGCATGGTACCTGCTAAACCCAGCAGGCTATTCTAGCCCGTATATAGGGAGGAGATTATGATTACCCAGCCTGGTATGAGCCGCAGGCTACACTATCTCGTATGTAGTGGGAAGTAAAGACTATTTCGCGCTGTCATATTGATCGGTAGGTGCTACAGGCTATCCTGACCCGTATATCACGGAGAGATAGGATCTACATCTGCCTACCTGGATCACTATTACATAGCGCTTACTAATATAGCCCGTATTTTATGCGAGCAAACAGGTATTCAGTGTAAGCTAAAGTAGCCCGTATGATGAGCGGCGCTTCCCCGCTGTGGTCAGTTACAGGCTACATCCGCCCGTATGTCACGGTAGGATAAAGACCAACTGGGAGATTAGCGGATGACACAGGCAATACTAGGCTCTATATTACTTAGGGATAAGGAATACATCCTGCTGGTAGCCTCTGGCTGTTGTCAGACGGAGGTAGAGCATTGGTTACGGAGACCTAACTAAGAGACATGTTGCTTGCTATGACTGGTGTCTGCAGCAGCAGGACCAACGCACACACAACTGGCGCACACATGACTGGTGTACACATGACTGGCGCACACATGACTGGCGCACGCATAACTGGCGCACACATGACTGGTGTACATATAACTGGTGCACACATATGAGTGAACAAAAACTATTTCCCGCTGGTACGTTTACCTTGTGCGATACCAGCCCTTCTGTCCCAGATCATAAGAGCCTTTCTGTTGTAAATAACGGCGCAGCTGCCTATATAGGCCGTATTACGGGAGGCATAAAGACTATTTCAATCGTAAATTTACCTCTTGGTAACGCAGAGTAGCCCATACGTGCCGAGAGTTAAAGACCATTTTCCGGAAGAGGGACCACGATACCACATCCCTAAATAACTCCCATGTAAGGTCGGGATAAGGACTATTTCCCCTCAAGCACAGTAGGAGTCAGTGGCGCAAGCTAATCTGGACATTATCGAAAAAGAAACTAAAGATGACTGTTCCATCACATGTCATCACTTATACGAGAGAAAGAAACCTCCACATTCAGTCTGGTTGGTTCCCGCATGTGGGGTCGAATGTTTACCCTGACCGTGGGGCGTACGGACCTGGTACGCAAGGCGTAGCAACATTATTTCGCGTCTCGCGTCTCTAGTACATAATTCGATTGTTATCGACACTACAGTAAACATTAGATGGATGGTAAATACATATTTAACAAACTTTGGAATAAAACCTTCAAGAAATAATGCAACATGCAAGAAATGGTTTTGTATGCAGACTAGACGTGGGATGAAAATATTCCAGACATATTGTCTTAGTTTCAAAACACGAGGTAAATGCCAGCTGCTAAACCTTGGCATGTCCATCGTGGACTCGGAACTTGATGGCCATATTATTATGGGACCTATATACAGGGTTACCAACTTATGACTGTACAAGGGTACCAGCCACCACAACCCAGGATTACCAACTCAAACCAAAGCAGGAGTACCACCAGCAGGAGAGGAGACCGTGGTGTGGTCCTGGCCTCTCGCTGCCCGAGGGAACAAGGCAGGATAGGGTGGCAGACAATTTACCACAAAACGCCACAAATTAGCCATTTTTTTCTCTCACACAGGGAGGAATAATTGCTCTACTGGTGGGAATTCACCGGGAATATGCCATTCCTTTTGTTTATTCTTTGTATTGTTGTCAGTTGAGAAAGTTGTCTTTCCTCTACATAAATACCATGACTATTCATCATGATGGTGTGGGTACTTCTCACGGTAAATGTAAGACCAACTGTCCCTATTCTTGTGGCGCTATGCTTTATAAGTACTTCGTGAAGTACTACCAGAAGCTGTAGCAGTACAAGTCGTATTAGAACTCACCCCGTTGGTTGGTGCCGGCAATACCCGATTCCCGTCAATCACTCGGCCATTGTTCGCCTCGTATGTTTTAATTACCCAACTCGGCCAGACAATACAGGATCCAGGGTTCAGTCATTGTCTGCTGTTTCTTTGTTACTCCGGGCGTTTAACATGGCGAGTGTGAGGGACAGAAATTTAGTGGTTAATACAATATTTTTCTCTTAATACATCACTGTTGCGGTTACCATGGCACTATGGAGGTGTACACAGTACTTGATGATAATACAGTACCATTGTGGAGACAACAGGTTGTTATTACATGATCTTCGGGACTAATACATTGGTACCAGTATTGGGGTAACCATTGTTACCTGTTGGTAATACAGTACCCTTCTGATAATACACTACCCTTCTTATAATACAGTAGCTACCCTGGTAATCAGTGTAGAACCCCAGTGACTACAGCATTCCCCGTGAGACATCAATTAGTGTAGGAAATACAATCTGACTTACCATATTTTCTTTCTCAGGACAGGCAATACTCGCACTTGACGCTCGAAACCATGTTGAGCTGAGACGAACGCTCACACTTAACACTTGAAACCATGTTCGACTGAGACAGGTACTTTCACTTAGCACTTGGAGCCGTTTTTAAACTGAGACAAAGAACTTCCACTCGACGCATGTCGCCATGTTGCTCATCCGTCAGATGTGTAAACAAACGGACGGCAGCCACGGCGCGCAGCGCATTCCCATACAAGTCCAAAGTTCAGTTTCTTGGGTCAAATTAGGTAATGAGGAAGTGCAATTCAGATGTTAACTTGTAGCGAATCTTTAAGAGAGGATGAATATACTGACTGCTTATATTACGGCTTGAATACAGGTTTTTGTCTGAAATGCTTCCACCTCAGTGCTTAGACCTGATTCTGAAACAACGTTAAGGAATGCACCCTTAAATATCATAACATTTGGCTCCTCAAAGTCTTAACTCTTACCTGACATTAATCTCAAGACTTTCAATATGCAAATGTTGTCTTCTCCAAGGCAGGCTCTAAAGACTTAATGTATCTGAAGACTTTTATTCAAGCCTCAAGTTTTTCTTTTAATTCCTGAGGTAGCACCCAAGTCTGTCCTCTCATAACTACATCAAAACTACGTGTCTACTATTCATGAGCCAGGTGCTCAGAGCCAGAGTGAAGGGCGAGTGAGAGCGGATATGACCACGGAATAAAGAGAGTTAGTGAGTGCGTGGGAGCAGCGGTGAGAGCGGGAGCGTTAGTTATAGTGAGTATAATATAGTGATTATGGTGAGAGTTATAGGCAGTGTGGGCCTAGGACATACCTGATGGTGGAGGCAGGATGGTGAGGGAGACGCCAGCTGGTGGTGGGTTGTGGTGTAAGGCGGTGTGGGCGGCCCGGGAGGCCAGGGTGGGGTCCAGACAAGCTGGCTGGTTAGGCCCTCCACCCAGTAGCCAGGGCAGGAGGTTGGCCTCCACCCTCACAGAGGAGGCCAGCTTTCCTCCCTCACCCACCACACCCTCTTCACTCGACGCTGGTGCCGGCAGCACGTCCAGGGTGTACTGCATCCCACCACCCCGCCCACGCCGTCCACCGCCCGGGCTGTGGGCGGGTGTGGGCGTGACACCCTCGTGTGGGCGGGTGGCGTCCTGAGGTGTGGGCTGGAGCGACGGGTGGGCGTGACAACACACCAGCAGCAGCAGCAGCAGCAGATCAGTTCCCGCCCGCCCACTCCCGCCCCACATGCTACTGACTGGGCGGGACCTGGGCGGGGGCGTGGCACACGGCACTGCCCGGGTGGGCCACCTGCCTCCCACCTGCAGGTGAGCACCTGGTGTGGACCAGCACGCTGCCCGGGGGCATCCTTACTCCTGTCAAGGGTGCGGCTGGGGCTGTCAAGCTACAGGCTGTCAAGGGGGCTGCTGCTCACTGCTGGAGCTCTGGATGTCCCGGCTGTGAAGTGATGGAGCTGTCAAGCAGCAGTTACTGAGAAGTGGTCGGCTGGTAACCGGCAAAGCTGTCAGGTGTTGAACCGTCACGGTGAAGGCTGTCAAGTGGTGCAGGTGTCAAGGATCTTGCTGGTGAGTGGCGAAGCTGCCAGGAAACTAACTGTGAAGTGTCTGGCTGTCGCCAGGAGAGCTTTCTAAAACAGACGCTGTCAAGTGAACGGGTGTCATAAGGTCGACTTTTCAGTAATCAGGTTGACTCAGGTGGCACGGATGTCAACAGGTGTGGGTATCAAGTGGCAAATTTGTCACTTTCAGAAGCTGTCAAGGAGCGGAGGTGTCAAGGGGAGCTTCCTTGAGGGGGCTGGAAACCTCACTGTACAGTACTGTCAAGGGTTAGATCTTGGGATGGACTGTCAAAGGGAAGGTTCTGTCAAGGAGCGATGCTGTCAGTCGACTGTTCACTTTCTCTGTT
>JAUTXX010325272.1:0-13654 GCA_032273605.1 Panulirus laevicauda | reverse complement strand
TAAGGATAAGAATTTATTTTTTTACAAAGCGGTGACATTTTCACAGTAGTCATGTTCGTAATTTGCAATGGAAGTTTTTAAAGCAGTTTGTTTTTATCATTTTTGTCTCTGAGAATGCATTAGTAAATATATGTTTTCCAGTCTCAAGTTGTCCAGTTGACCATAAATCAATAAAGACCACGTTAAATCGAAAGCAATGTCGCCAGTACATTGCAATGGATATGAGAAATTGGCATTATTGATAAATTCAGTATTGTGTCGCCTTCATAGCACAGCAGACACTTGGGGATCACTTCGTTCCTCGTCTACTCACAATCAGAATCTCCATAAGATTAGACAACTGTTTCCTTGCTTTTAAAGAATAGCATGGCATAAGACCCATATTATACATGAGTCACTTGTATTTGTGTGTGTGTGTGTGTGTAAAGATTCACTATTTCTGAGTTTGAGACGGGCCTAAGTCAATGATAGGCCGATTTTGGGTGTGCCATTACTTGCACAGGTCGGGTATGTGTTCTTGGAATGCCATTGACGGTATATAGGTCGGATGTGTTGCCCTTTGAGTGTCGGTACTGGCAAAGATTGGCCCATGGGTGACTTTGAGTTTATTAAATACAAGCCCTTATATCTGGATGTGTTTTGCATATAGTTATTCTCTTGAAGACTTTCAGTGTGCACATAGTGTATCAGATTGTACTTCAGTAATATCTATGTACATGATTTATAACCAGGACATTGTTAAGAAAATTTATAGATCATTTTGATATACTTTACCTCTCAGTCCTCCTCTTCTGTACCCCAAGGCTTTCCAAAAACGTGTATTGAACTCTTTTATTATTGAAGCAGCTGTTTGTCATATGAAATTTGTTACACGTGAATTCTATAAAATTGAAGAATTTATATTTTCATAATTTTTTCGAATGTGTTTAATGTTGTCATGATTTATTCCATTTATGAAATAGTGAATATGTTTTTTTAAGAAATTCAAATGGGATAAATTTAAGATACATTGAGTTGCAGAAGAGTTATGCAGCGGTAAGAATGGTCAGTGGACTTTCTAATGAGAATATGAAAGAACAGTTGAGAAAAGTGTTAACATTTTCTAAATGTTAAGGAATTCAGAAATTCATTATTGATGACGTCATCTCCCTGTGATGCTGGGGAACAACTGATAAACACCGTCACTTATAAACAAATAAGCCGTGTTGTGGTTGGCAAGGCTCTAAGGCTTTAAGTCTTGTATATCTGTGGTTGTGAGCGGGGAAGGTACTGGTCGTGTGCAGCAGTGGTGGTCATCAACATGAAAACCTCAAGTCGTGTGCAGCAGTGGTCGTGAACAGGGAATACTCAAATCGTGTGCAGCAGTGGTCGTGTACAGTAAAGTTACAAGTTGTGTGCAGTTGTGGTCTTGAACAGGGGAGGTACAGCTTTTGTGCAGCTGTGGTCATGAACAGGGAAGCTACAAGTTACATGCAGCAGCGGTCATGAACAGAGGAGGTACAGCTTTTGTGCAGCTATGATCATGAACAGGGAAGCCACAAGCTACGTACAGCAATGGTCATGAACAGGGAAGCTACAATTCTTGTGCAGCAGTTATCATAAACATGTTAGCTGTAAGGTATGTGCAGCAGTGGTCATGAACAGGGAAGCTACAAGTTTTATGCAGCATTGATCTTGAACAGGAATACTTCAAATCGTGTGCGCCAGTTGTCATGAGCTGGGAAGCTACGTATCGTGTGAGGTGGAGTTCATGAGTACAGAAGCTACAAGTTGGTGACAGCAGTGGCCATAATCCTGAGTACTCATAAGTGAGAAAGCTACAGGTCATTCGCAGTAGTCGTGAGTGAGAAAACTTTATATATACTGCATACTTAAACGAAGTGAAGAAGAAATATGGCAAGCATTGCTTTTGATGTAAAGATTACAGACGCTTTTGGTTACTTTTACAACTATGAAAAAGCGTTGCAACAAATTCAGTCATTTCAGAGAGAGACAGGTACATATTTCTGCCAGGCTTGGAGCCACATAAAGGAGTCTTTGCATCCAGGTATGTATTTGTCAGAGTTTACCATCACCTTTGCAATGATAGTCGTGGGTGAAATTGAAAATATAAGCATCACTACTTATGTTTCAATTAACTGAAGTCTTGTCACTGATTATCTATTAGCTTATTCGTCCATTGCTTTTAGCTTGAAGTAGTCATTGACTTTGTTCTCTAGAGCTAATATGATATTTATAAAACTGAGTAAGTTGTGGAGCATGATATGGAGTATTGAATTACATTAAGTAATTTTAGATAAGGCAAAAGGGTTGTGTTTTAAGAAAAATATAGGGTAATGAACAAATAAGCATTATGCCTATAAAATAAAACTAATATATACCTTACTTGATATCTCCAGTAACTGAAATGATTATAAAAACATACCGATTTTGTATTTGTCAATCAATCGAGATCATAAGGCCACTTGCATTGTCTTTGTTGACATTTCGCATCAGTTTGACATACCTCATTATGGGTGTGACTGGTATGTTTTAACTAAAATACTGAATGTTGATATAGATTTTGACTTAGGAAGGTTCGTTAGGTTGTCATGAGTTTGATTGATGCATACACTTATTATTTACTTTTTTATTACTGTACATTTTCTTAATTTGTTGATAAAAGAAAATCACTAGAGAGGAGGACAATGCCCTAATATACTGCTAGTGCCTCATATGATATCCAGTAAAATATTATTCATTCATGCTTCACAACTGTTACTCTAGTTTCTAAATGCTACATATTGCATAATGATACCGAAGTTTACAGTTATGTGGAACTGAACTATTAAATTATCTTGCAACCATATTAGCTGTAGAATGCATCAGGATTTCATAAGATTGTTGCTTATATTTCATCATCGTTAGGTCATGTATAATACAGTACTTTTAATGTCTGTATGTTAATATCCATTCTGAAGATAGACTTTACAAGCTCTCATCTCGATAATTGTTTACTGATCCTTTATATCATTTACTGAATCTCCCATGTCAATAATAGTTGGTATTCATATCTGTTGTTTTTTCCTCGTCCAAACAGATATATTCCATTTTTATGTGTATGTGATTGTTATATCTATTATGTATGCACCTTCTACTACTTTTTATTTTTTTTCAGAAATCAAGCCTGGAGCACATAAGATTTTCTGGAATGATGGTGAAAATAGTAGGGTCAAAAAGTGTCAGTTGGATTTTGATGGTATCCCGTACATCGTTCTTGGAAGCCGCATATATGATTGTCAGTATGGAGTTGACCGCAATTTGAATCACAAACGTAGGTACAAGGAAGCTCAAATGAAAGGTGATAATATATTCAGAAAGCGCTATCACCGGATCCAGGCAACCAAAAAGCAAGACTGCCCTGCTCAGATTTATTTGCGAGAGATTGTAAAATTTCCTGATTTCAGAATAATTTCTAATACTGAATATTATAGAAGAAAGTCTTCTGCCAGAGTTCAGAATGCCTTGAAGAATGGAAATGTTTGTGGAGAAAAAAGGACATACGTACACTTTCCATATATATCAGACCATAAAAATCATTCTCTTGAAGAGGTTCGTGGATTGAAGCATCCAATTGATTCTCGACTTAAAAAAAAGATTCACGAATTAGTTGCTGATGGAATAACAGATGTCAAAACACTTAAGTCAATTATTTGTCAGTTTGTACAAACAGAGTTGTTTGCAGGGAAAGATTTGCCATCAAAGAGCAATCGACATTTTTATCCAAAAAAGTCTGACATTCAGAATTGCATCAACTTAGCCTCAATTAAACTGAAAATCTCTCAGTCAGACCAAGAGTATGTAGAAACCAAAATTCAAGAATGGCAACAGAGTCAGCCAGAGGACAAATTTTTCTTCCGACCTTATGCAGATGTGAAAGATGAGAGTTCATTTCACTCACCTAATTGTGGACAGCAGTTATTGGTTGTGCATCAGACCAAATGGCAACGTCAGTTATTAGAATGGTATGGCCAGGATCTGTGTTTATTAGATGGCACTTATAAGACATCAGAAAATTCTCTACCTCTGTTTTTTCTAGTGGTCAAAACTAGTATAGATTTCCAAGTTGCTGGATCTTTTATAGTTCAGAGTGAAACTGCAGCAGCTGTGAAAGAGGCCCTTGGTGTTTTTAGGCTATGGAATCCTAAATGGAAACCTTTCTTATTCATGTCTGATTTATCTGATATTGAGATAACTGCAATTGAACAGACATTTGAAGATGTGACTGTTCTCGTCTGTGATTATCAGCGGGAACAAGCTTGGGAAAGATGGGCCTTGAACACTGATAATGGTGTCACTGCAGTTAAAGAGGAAGCTCTTTCATACTTGAGAAGAATTGCCCAGACCAACTCGGTCCAAGAATTCAGTGAAGCAGAAAAGGATCTCTTCAGCAGTGACATCTGGATAAAAAACAGAAAGTTGCAGAAGTGGTTTGGGAAGTTCTGGCTGCCTGAACATCAGGTAATTTGTTTTTTCTCCATAAGTTTGTTGTAATGTACAGTTCATTCATCTTTCAGATCATCCATCCATGTGTTTGTCTATTTGCCATACAGAACTGACTTGCAGATTTAGTTCACAATGAGGATTAAGATTACTGTAGATCCAGTTAAGTTTACACTATCTACACTTCTAATGTTCTCTTCCTTTCATCAGAAGTCTCTTCTTGTTCATTTAATGATATTCTCTTGTATATATTCTGTTGTGTATAAATGCCTATTCACCTTTTTCCAAGTTCTTTCACTCTCGTTTTGCTCTCGTCCAATTGTTTTGCTGTAATAGTGGAATCCCATAGGGTTCAGTATTAACACCAATGATATATGTAATCTTTGTAAATATCATGCCATAAAAACTTGAATCTTTCATAATTACAGTTGCAGATGATACTGAACTTAGGAAAAAAGTGAAGAACTTGCAAGAATGCTGAAACTTGCAAAAAGGCTTTGATAAATTGCACCAGTAGTTGCCTTAATGGCAAGTGATATACAACCCAAATAAGTGTAGTGGAGATGATTATGAGAGAAACAGACCAAATTTTGGTCATTGTCAAACTTGATCTCAGATGCACTGACATGAAGTGGAAGAAGATATTCATAACATATCTTCAACATTAGGTGAAACACAAAAAACACCTGCCTGATTTTTTGCACTGAGAAAATAACTGCTAGAGAAAGTTGAATATATGACAAGAATGATTCCAGAATTAAAAATGAAATATGTGGAAATGAAGGAAGCCACTACCAAATTCTGTAGTGGTAAGAGTGATGTTAGAATTATGTAGTTTTATGCAGTGCAATGGATAGTCACGTATGTAGAATACACAAGGAAGTTGACTAAAGATTTGTTGGGGAGGATGTGAGGAAACATTTCTTTAGTAATAAAGGCAGTATAGTATACTTGTGGAATAAGCCAAGTATAGTTTTAAGTGCTGAGAGCATTAGGAAATTCAAGAACTTGTATTACAAAAACCTGAGGTTGATTGATAAGGCCCCTGATTGGCAAATTTTCCTTCACGCATGCACAAATAAGTGATTAGTCATAGGTTAGGTATGGGTAAAAGCATGACAAAAATTTGTTAGACCTGAGGAACAGACGAATGGGAATTACTAAAGCTGAAAGAATTCTAGAAGGGGAGTTTACAAGGAAAGGTTTGATTGTATGACTAAAGGGGTTAGTGCAAGAGGAAGAATACCTGTGACATGGGTTTGTGGAGTCGTAGAATGTTGGAGGGAGATAAAAGGAGGATGAATGCATGGAATGGTGCTTGCAAGGGAGGCATGTAAGGACACGGATAAGTGGAGACTCTTTGGCCGAGGCCACCCCACCGCAATGGGATTTCCCAGAGGAAATGGGTGTCAGAGAGATATAGATAGAATAGAAATGATAGATAGAGAGACCATGAGAATCTGCCTGCACTGAAGAACAAATTTAATGGGATTGCTTTTTTCATTATACAGTTGATTCCCTTTTACTTTTTCAGCTTGTAGCATTATTTATGCAATTTTCCTTTATCTGAATAAATAGTTTTCAAGCAGATTTTCTTTGTTGAAAGAATTGTAAGACTTAGCCGGCATTTTTATTCTTCTTTTCTAGAAGTGGGTTTGGGCATATCGAAAGGATCATCTTCTTGACCACTTCAACACATACAATGGAATTGAACAACTTAATGAAACCTTTAAGTATTACCACCTGAAAAGTCAGGACCAGAATGCTCTGAGTGGAATGCTCTGTATTCTGGTAGAGTATTTTCTGCCTGACCTCTACACCAAGTACTTACAGGTATGCTAGAATTTTAGCACTGACAGAGGTGGATAGTAGCATTGTCCTTAAAAATCCATGAGACTATATGTAAGCAGTTTTCTGTGTGGTTGTAATAGGTTCAAAAAGTTATGTGATTGTTTCATAGAACACAGAGAAGAGGTAGAATGTTGAAGAGCTCTATGTTAGGTAAGAATGCCAGAGATACGAGTTTTTACTGTACATATTGGAATTGTTTGCTTTGTGAAGGTGGAGGTGTGGATAGAAACATTTCTCACTTGACTGATCAACTAGTATGTAAAATGGAAAACAAAGATGCTTATATTAGTGTTAAAGCTAGTATTTCATTTAATTCTTCTTGGCATGGGATTAGGTTGTGAGAGGAAACTGATGCTCTTGATCCACCTTATTTGAATGGAAGTGGAGTTAAAAGTGATAAATAGATAGATAGGTGTTGCTAAACTTTTTGAAACTTTATAATGGTTTATGCAGAAAATGTTATGGAAATTTGTTGCATGAAGGGTCTATTCTTTGATTTCTCTTGCTCTTTAGGAGGAAAAGGTGTATGTGTTGTAAGTAAATTTGTGAGATATGGCTTGAAGAGAGGGGCCATTATTTTTTATTAAAAAGCCTCTTGTTATGTAGCATACAAAATAATGAACTTGACAGTTCAGAGAAAAACAATATTGCAACTAAGTCACCAAGCTGCCTATTGATCAGTTTTCATTCAACATTTTTCCATTAGACATCAGGTTAGTTGTGTAAAATCTCTCCCATACACACTAATCTTGATAGTTGTTTACAGTCCCTCCATTATGACACTTCTCCTACACATGTACTCATTCACTTCCTTTTACTGCATTTGGTAGAGGTAACATTAAGATTTATTTTTCTTGATTTCAGGACACTTCTGGGGAAGACTTGGAGACCAGTATTCCAGCAGAATCGCCAGCATATGAGGAACCTGAAGAGAATTTTGCTTCAAAATGCCGTGAACTAGTTGACCAAATTCGCAGTTACACTTATCTTTTGGAAGATCAGTTAGCACTGAGGGAGCTCTATGAATCTCTCTTAATTGCATATGACACTGTTTTGGAACATACCAAAGGTAAAAGAGGAATATTGTCAAATCAAACAACTAAGGTAACAAAGAAATCCAGCTTCAGGCCACTGAAGGAGAAGCAATTCCCAAGTGTTCCTGTTGAGGAAAAGGCATGTATTGTCCCTGAAAGCATTGAAGTAATAGCATCAGTTGATGAGGATAATAAATTTGGTGACCTTATAGTTGGACCAGAATGGACTCAGCCTCAAAATGGAAATGTAGAATCTTATATTACTTATGATTCAGTTTTGGAACCCTCACTCTGTGAAAAACAGGTACCATTAAAACAAAAAGAAAATTCTGAAACAAAGCCAGTCAAGAAAGTCCATAAAAAATCATATCAGAGCAAGTCAGGTACAAAAGAGACAAATTCTGTGAAAGTATGGGTAGGGGAAAAGGCATGTCTAACACCTGGAGTCTTCCAAGTGTTAGTGCCGGTTGAGGAGAATAATAAATTGGGAGACCTTGAAATTCATGTGGAGGAAACTCCAAGTGTAATACCTGACACCTACCAGATATTAATACCAGTTGAAGAAAAAAGTAAAGCTGGTGAGCTTGTGGCAGGAACAGATTGGACCTTCTCTCAAAGTGGAGATGTAGCATCTTATGTGACTGTATCAGATACTTGTATAAAGAAAAGAAAACAAGAAGGAAAGGATGTTACACATAACTGTAAAAGAAAGAGCTGATCACATTAAGAAAATGGCATAAGTCTTCAGTTCTCAAAATAAGATACACAACAAAAACAACGCTGAAGAATAATAGGTCGACGACAGTAACAGATATATTGCAAGTGTACGTGTATTGGTGGCAGAAAAAATAAAATTGATGTGACTGATTTATTTCTATCAATTTATATCTCTAATGCCCATTTCCTACAGGAACTTCCAGCAAGTAGTTGGCCCACAGCAAAAGAGTCTTCACTTATCCCTGTCCTTGCATACCTCCCTCGCATACATCTTTCCATACATTCTTTCAGCATCTCCCTCCCTGTGGAACTCTGTCTATCTATCTGTCTATATCTCTGATGCCTGTTCCCACCTGGAACTCCCTCAAGAGGGTGGCCATGGCAGTAATCTCCATAACTAGTGAATTCCAGTTCTGCTTCTTAGCCTTTAGTGCATCCAGTTCTCTTACACCTCTCACACCATTCCCTTTAATCGTACTGTCATACACTCTCCTTGAATTCTTTCCACATGCCCAAGCCACCTCAGAGTAATACAGTTCACCCACTTGCCACTCCATAAATCACTCCCTTTGTGTTCCTTGCCAGTTCTAGCTTCCAACACAATCTTTCTCAGCTTTTCATTCCCTACCACATAGTCAGTCAAACAACTCTGTTACTCTCTTCCATCATTTCTTATCCAACTATACCTGTGGGTCATCTTGTGTTGAGAAAAGGTGGTTGCAGGAATAAACTCTCAGCACAGGCATCTACAAGATTACTAACATTCATTTACTCCAGGCATTCCCCATTTACCAAATATTGTAATGCAGGTAATAAACTCCTCTCAGCGCAGACATCTACAAGATTCTCATTTAGTCCAGGTACTCCCTTTTTACCAGATATGGTTTTTTCACCATGTAGAAAAATGTCTTTATGTTATGGACCTCCATATCACAATTAGCAATGCTAACTCAGACCCATTCACAGGACACCTAGGTTCAAGAACATAGGTTCGAATCCTGGTTGAAGCCATTGGTCCATAGTCAACCCAGCTGTTTATCGTCCCCTAGGGATTGGTTGATGAAATGGATACCTGACTTAGGGTAGGATATATATATATATATATTTATACCCACCCAAACTGGAGATGGAAGGATGGAGTGAAAATGAATTTGAGTGATCAGGGCCTGAACATGCAGGAGGGAGAAGAGTGTGCAGGATAGAGGGGAATTGGAATGATTTGGGATACAGGGTTCAACATTCTATCAGTGGACTGAACCAGGACATATGAAGTGACTGGGGTTAACCATTGAAAGGTCTACGGGGCCTGGTTTTAGATAGGAAACTGTGCTTTTATTGCACTGAACATGACAGCTAGAGAATAGATGTGAGTGAATGTGGCCTTTCTTCGTCTGTTCCTGGCACTACCTTGCTAATGTAGGAAATGGTGATTGAGTATGAAAAAAAGAAAGAAAAGTGTGAATGTGAAACAACAGTGCCAGTTCTTAATCTTCAGTACCTCACTTTTAACAGGCCACTGGCAAATGGCAATTCTAGCATGGTGTTTACAGAGAATACTACTCAATATTCCTACCAACTACTTCCACCTAATGTGTCTACCTAATGTTCCTAACTACTACTTCTATCTAATTTTCTTACCTATGTCTATATGTTACTCCTACCATGTAGCCAAAAGGTAGGACTAGGGCTTAACCCTTACCTTAATATAGAGTTACAAAGAATGAGTTGTGTGAGCTTTGTGTTAGATGTTAAGTGTAACAAGGAGAGATGGTGTGTTTGTGGACAGGATGCTAGCAGTCCCTATGAGGACCCCCAAATATTACTTTACTCTTTCCTGTGATATAGCATGACATTGTAGGAGTCCCTCTACAAGAAAGAAAATTCACTCTTTTTAACTTCTCATTAATGATTTGATAATCGCATACATTAATTTTGTATATGTAATCTCGATGATTGACTAAGCTGACTGAAAGTGGTAAGTCTCCATATGCTGTCTTTTGTGTTCAGACCAAATTTTGCTCAGCTATTAACTGTCATGGCTTTTGCAACATTTGCACCAGAATTCTAAAGCTTATATTTTAAGTCATAATTAACTCATGCAAGGTTTTCAATAACATTTTCTCCTTATTTCGCCGAGTGTATTTCAAGGTTTTGTGGATTTTAATTTGCTAGGCATTAGTCTTTGCCCAACAGGGTCATACTGTTTTGGCTTTCGACATGATTGTGTACAAATTTTCTACTCTACATAAATTTCTTTACATTTTACTGTGCAATGATGTTCTGTTAGATTTATATGATCAAACTGATGATGCATATTATAGTTTGGGTCTAATTTTTTTTGTAATATTTTTTCTGAATTTTCCCTGTCAGTGTACTTAAAAGCAAATTTCATATTAACCAAAAGATCATTTCTTTCCATAAAAATTTGTGTTATGTGATGTTCAGGTGACAAGCTGGGATTTATATCAACTTCCAGATCCCATTCATAGACAGATTCCTGTAGTTTGTGTTCTTAAATAGTGTAAACATGACTAGATTTCCTCTGTGTCCCATCTGCATCCTTTTACATTTAGTCTAGTTAAACTTTTGTCACATATGTACTGTGTCAGAACAAAATTGGGGCTTGTTTAAGTGTAGTTGAGAACTGACACACTCTTGGTCACTTCTCACTCTTTTGACTAGTGCCATTCATAAATGTATTCGAATATGATTCTTGCCCTCCTAGCAAGATATTTGCAAAGACTGGGAATAACAGTGGTCACAGAACCAAGCCATGTAGGATGTCAGTGGATACTTCTTTGTTCCCTTCCACTTAGATAATTTACAGGTCACTGAAGGAATCCTCCTCATACTAGTCAGAAATTCCAGTTTTTATTCAAGTAGAATAGTGTCAAATGCCTTCTAGCATTCCAAGAATACTCAATCCATCTTTACAATTTCTTTACACCAGAATTTACTCTTTAGTCTGCATATGTTATGTATGGCCTCTTTCGAAACCATCTGTTTGTTATCTGATCATTTCTCAGAAACAGTGCTCAGAGATTGATTGGTCTATAGTTCAGTATTTTTTCCCTATCTCAGTTTTAATAATGAAGTACATTTGCTGTTTTGGACTCCTTTGGCAATAGTCTTTTTTTTCTTAAGTTTTTCAGCATCAGGTAGCACGTCAGGTGTCGTGGACACTTCAAGTATGCATGAAAAAGTTTTGCATGTGCCTTGCATGGATCAGGATCCTTTATTATTGTATTAGTATCTCTTAACTATTCTAATATTTTCCATAGGGTACACTTCATTTCATTAGTGTTGGGCATTATGCCTCCTGCACTGTTGATGCACCATGGGACATAGCATTCATTTCCATCCTTTGCTCATCTCTTGTTTCTCAAGCCTTTCCCCATAAACACCTAATTATTAAATGTACTGTTACCCTTTCAGAATGGAGCACTTGGAAGGAGAACAGGTCTAGAAATGGTTATTTTTAAGTATCAAGAGATGAAAATGAAATATCTGGAAAAGTAGAATACATTATTTTACATGTATAATAATTTTTATGGAAATCCTTTAGGTATTGAAACATTAACAGAAAAAAAGACCACTTACATATAAATTACCAAATGCAAATTGCTTAAAGTACAAAGATAAAGGTAATTGCCTTTACCATCAACAGTCAGTGGTCATGGTTTTTCAGTAGAGGTGAAGGAATGATGTTCCCTTGATCTTTTTCTCTCAAAAAGAAAGCAACAATACTAGTTCATTGCTGTTTATACTACATTACACAATTTTGTCTTATTCAGAAATAATTCAGTGGCAGTTTTTGAAAAAAAAAAGCAGTGTTACATCATAATCCATCAAGAAGTACTGCGTTTCAACTGTGAGCCTCTACATTACTTCCAATGCAATATAATTTGAGGGCTTTCAATAGTGTGCAACCGCAGTGAATCGCTCTTATAGTCAGCCACCAACTCAAAGTTGAAACGAAAAACTTTATAATACCCTATACAGTCCCGAAATTGTTTTCCACCCACAAATGTATGAAGTATCATAGGAAATAACAGCTATGATAACCGGCTTGGGAAAAGCAGGCGAGAGTCTGGTTATTCGCCAATGTCACCTACGGAAGTTCGATAATAGAGTTAAGTATGAAATTTTTGCATATTTGATAGAAATATGATTTTCATTCATTCTTATATGCTATTTTAACTAACAATCTAAAAGATTTCCAGAACACAAGTCATTTGCTAACTCTTATCAGCATTGACGTATAGATTATACATCGGTCATCCTTGGCACAGTTTGTTCCTCCTTGCTGAGCTATTAAATATTCACAATTGTCAAAAACTGTACTTTTGTGACTTCCAATATTTTAAATACAATACTGGATTATATTTCACTATTGCAGAACGTCCATTCCAGCTTTTGACCATACATTATATTGTATATGTCGCGTAAATACTTATCAAAAGACCTCGGACAGAGCTTAACGAAATTTGGAACTGAAATGCATATCTTTTGTGAAGTTAATGATCAGTTCACCATTGACTCTGAAACGTATGTTTGTGAAGATTCACCTGACAATATTTTGTTTATGGCTTTCTGTTCTTTCCAGTGGTCAGTTACCGGCACAGGTAGGTGTATTTTAAGTTTGGGATACCATTTGGTAATGTAGTTGACACTTGAATGGTTGATCAGTATTGGTACGAGTGTTAATGTTCGCCAAGGAGCTCTTAATGGCCATATTCATGGATGGGCCATTATCGTCAGAGGTCGGATGTTTGTGTTCGGTGTGCCATTAATGACATAGAGCTGCCATTGTGTAACTGTAGTGTAGAGGGCTCTTGGTGGATGTACGTGTGGTGTAAAGTGTGATGAACTACTTTATGTAAGTTCAATTTATGTATTTAATACCAACAAGACTACATGCTTTCATGATTATGTCATCACAAACATTATATCCAACCCGAGTGATTAGCTTGGTAAATTACGTACCATATATATTCCTTATATGGCAACAAGATAAGGTTTATCAGTAAACACAGAACTTGTTCATGTAAAACATGCATCTTAAGTCTGAAGGAATCGGAAGTGTACATCCCAATAACCATGGTTGTAGTTAGTACTTATTTGGTCCAGATGAATTTCATCAGAAACCTTCGCAGGTTCACTAATGCTACTTATTATCTCGATGTAGAACTACAAGTACAAACCAAAGAGGATGAAATAATGGCGGTCGTGTGTGTCAGGCAGGGTTGAAAACACACCTGTGTCACCATGATTATGTTAATTAGACAATGATGGTCATCATGTGTCAGGCAGGGGTAAGAAATACACCTGTGTCCCTCTTATCATGTCAATAATGAGACAGGATGCAGTAGGAACCACATCTGTGTCACCCTGATAATATGTCTTCTGAAGATAACGGCCGCCAAGTGTCGTGGTGGCGTAAGAACCACACCTGTGTCACCCATTAGATTAGTTATGTGAAGACGGCAGCGTCGATGATTATTGGAAGGAAATGAATGGAATGTAGTGAATAATACTAGCTTACAGTAATTTTAGAACAAGACACGCAC
>JAUTXX010325160.1:4349-24364 GCA_032273605.1 Panulirus laevicauda | reverse complement strand
TTTTTGGTATCTAAAGTTCATACGTCTGAGCCATAAGAACTGTCAACAAACACCACCCATAACATTTGACAGAGCTTACAATTATGAATATTAGTCAAATAAACACAAGTTATGGTCATTCCATACGAATGTCAGGATGAGTTTCTTGCATTTTACGGAAATGTGAAAGATGGAGAATATTTCAGAAAATCTTTACATTTCCACATATTTAAGTATCAGACACCTAACATACGTTTGCGTATGAGAACATACAATATAGTGTTAGAGATCTAAAGACAGCTTAGGAATCACCTTGCTGACAGAATTATAACTACTACCCACTTGCTTTCCTCATATTACCGGAGATCCAGCTAACACTAACCCCGTAAAGGAGTTGTTGTTGGCGATATACTGCATCAGTAGTTAATCAGTTAGTGATGCAATCTGCTGTTCTCAGTCATACTTACGTCTTGTTTGCATTATAGTACTTGCACTTCTCTTCCGCTGCTCAGAACAGGCCAAGACCTTTTATGTTTTAAATTCCTTTCTCAAAATATGACGAAAATTTAGGAAATTTATATGTTGTGAGTGAAAATTTAGGCTGAATGATTAAGTGAAAGAGGATTCCAGTGATACAGCTTTTCTATCAGTTTTGTTCACAGTGTTCTTTTAAACACAATCTCTTGCTTTGCTTCCACGTACACAAAGTGGACCAAATTCACAGTCTCAAATCATATACAACCTATATATTGTTCCTTTATGAAAATTAGCCTCTGGGTGAAACATTGAATAGATACACGCACGTGAATGAGGATAAGGTGTTTCCCTGGCCCCGTTCACTGCTGCGAAGGGTTTAAAAGTGATATGGACAATTACCTATTACGACATATCTGACTTTTCTTGTCTGTCACATTCGGTAATTGTAGTAATAACCGGATATTGCACCTGTCATATCCGGTTCTCAGTGAAGCACAAATGACGCACTGGATAGTTTCAGCACCGCTAGATGTCATAAGGTTGAGGGGATGTGGTCACTGACAAGGGACAGTGTTCGCCTTCCAAACCGCTACCTGGTATCGTGTATGGTTTTCACATGGTGATTGAAAACATATCGTCAAATGGTTTCCACCGGGTCTGGAAGTACATTCAGGCTCTGTTTTCAACTGTAGGTAGTAATTGTGTTTATGGCTCATCCAGCCACTGATCCTAAGCTTATCTATTCACAAAAGTACTATATTGGCGTTAACAGAGTGAAAGTAACTACCATATTTTCTTAATAAAAACAAAAAAGAAAAGCGTCCATTTGCTTGGAAACTTATACAGTGCTACAATAAAAAAAAAATTATTTGGGACAAATGTACTTTACTCGTGAACTGAAAGGACCACAAGTGAAAAGTGACAGTGCAATATCCGGTAGTTATCAAAATTACCGTGTGTGACGAGTGAAAAACAGTAACGAGAGTCATAACAAACCATAGTCCATACTATTAAGTCATTCACCAGTAATTCACTTTTAATCCCTCTGTTGTGTTTAGGTAACACTAATCTCATCTCTAATTAGAATTTTGTCACTAACAGTAAGTTCTAGGGATAATGTTCTTGAATATGACCGTCAGCACCTACCTCACCACTTTCCATAGCCTTTACATCCGTGTCTCACATACCTTACGATTTTTATTTTCCTTCCTGTTACACGGAGAGATACGACGCTGTTTTAGGTTATTTATTTAGCTCTGGTATACAACTGTACCCTAACTTGTACATACCATTCTCCTGAAATATTTTACACACAGTTTTTGGCATAATACTGGTCTATAAGCCTGGATACTCGATTCAAGAAGATATGCAATATGTTCGTCATAATCATGTTATTAAACCTAACTAAACTAAGCGTTTTTTTCCCTTAACCTCAGAGCAGCTGATCAAAGAACTTGTTATTCGATAAGGCAATATACCTTGTATATGTTTATGTGTAACAGTAGCAAAGTGTGTTTTTTGGTGAGGAGTTTTCGTTCTTGTTTACTAACTTATGTGCTAAACAAAACGTTATCTTGAATGTTCTTAAATGTGTATTTACAGTAGCAGTATCTTCATTGAAAAGTTGCATGGAGTAGGCTCAGCAACTAGTGCTTCATATGATGATACTATTTAAGTATGTAATATTCGAAAAATGGTCCCAGTTAATTTTTTTTTATTATATTCTCCAAGAACATTTCATACAGTTCTAATTATCATATTATATTCCCACAGCTGATCAAAGAGCATCTACCCCTGAGCAGCCTAGAATAGAATTGAGTAATCGTCGACGTATAGAGAACCTTACAGGACGTGCATACCCGTCTGTGATGCGTCCCGTCCGCCGGCCACTCCGTCCGTCGTTGTCGTCACAATCGTGCAACCCACCCGTCTCGTGACACTTACACTCCACAGCCAAGACTTCACCGACATCAGTAACCCACCTATCCACCTTGAGACGTCCACCCACCTGCCACTATCAAGACGCCTGTTGACCTGCTTCACCAAGCGCGAACGACGCTTGAAGCCCGCTACTCATCCCGGCGCCGAGGCCAACTCACTAGATGCAGCTCCTCTGCTTTATCGCACATTATATTTTTGTTCATTGTTGATCGTCCTTCAGATATGTATTCATTTGTATTGTAATTTCAGTTGAAAAAGGAAATGTTCTTGATTATGGAAGTGCTGGGTTTTAAAGAACTGTAATTCTCTGATATAGACAAGTGTATTGCACACTGTAGCAAGAATTCCTGCAAATGTTCCTGTCACTAACCCTCATACTTGAATAAATGTATAGTGTAGAAACACGACGTCCCTATCAACTGATAACACGCTTGTGCTGAAGATAAGTACAAGTGGGTGAGTGCACGTCTTAATCCCATGATTAGTGATAATGTATATATATAGGATATTTAGGCTGTGATAAATCAATCGAAGCCTATTAAGGTGATATGTAAAAATAGATGAGCAAGATTTATTCCTTAGTGTGCTTGTTCCTAGCATCTCCCATGTTTGTTAACTGTTGCAGACATACATATGCGGGTATAGAGCCACATGTGTGTATCACAGAGTCAGTATGTATAGAGACGTGTTCAAGAGTTAGCGTTAGAGATCGGGTGAAGTTGCAGCCTCCCACTTTCCCTAATCCCCTAGAGTGCCGTGGATGAGTCGTGCTCTGGCAGTTCGACCTCTTCTGCTCCCTTTTCTTAGCCCAACAGGCTGTTGCTGGAAAAGCAATTTGGGTATCACTTGTACTACGAAATTTCCATACCACAGAAGGACCCTGTCCTTTTTAAGTCCTCTTAGTCAAACGACTATTACACAAATTTATCATATTTCCATTTTGATATTACTTTCTCAATGATTAGGTTTACATATGAATAGTTCACAGCTTCTTAACTAATTTCTTATTAATGTGATTCCCCTGTATTGATTGACTTCGTTCAGGTATACTTATTTCTGTATCATTATTATCATTTTTACCTTTATTAGCATCTTGAAAATATTGTTACTGTTATTATGATTTGGTTTCTCAGAATATGAAGATCGTCCTTAGGTATGTTATCGATGGTACTGTAATTTATTTTGGACACCATGCCAGTCATAAGAAACCATCCTTGTCATATTTGCCAGGACCCCTCCCAGTTTCTGTATGACACAACACGAGGCAGCCTACTACTCCCAAGGAAACTAACTTAACCCACCACACTGCATTTACCTGCTGCCAGATCATACCGTCTGTCACCGTTACATCTTTCCTGCTACCGCACTACACCTTTCTTACTACCACGAAACACACTGCTTTCTGTCACTTGCCGCCACGATACATTCTCCTTGCTTATAGAGTACACACTTCCAGCAGATCACACCCTACCACACAATATATTGTCTGATACCATACTGTATCTTCTGTGCTACCTTACTAAGTTATGTCATTCATTAGTGCCTCTTCCCGAGGCCTTTTCATCATCATCATAATCCCCTTGTGATATGTTATTACCTCATTACAATGTGTCCTCTTAGCGTCATTCTATCACTTGATATTGTCATCTACCAAGCCACCAACTTCGTCTGTCTTCTTTCTGATTTGTCAATTGATTCATCAAATTCGCCGTATTATTCTGCCCTGTGACCATCATTCATTGGGATTATTTTTTTTTTTCCAGCTTAAACATCCAAAACAAATATGAACCACTTGTGACCATTTGACTGTCCTTATTCCTTTCTGGCAAGCCTTGTGTGAAAACGTAGCTCAGTGAAGATAGACCAGTAACACTTATCATCAGATGGACTAGTGGCACTGTCTTCAACCTAGAATTTTGCACAACTGCAAAAGCATTAGGTCATTTGCTATGGAATTCAGCTTTTCTCTCTCTGAATGCTATACTATTCTACATATTCCTGAGCCTAGCAGTGTTTGAAACGTGCTAAAAGCTGCGTTTTCTTAAGATCTTCGGTTTCACACGAATGAGGCCCCAGAAATTCCTTTTCTTTCGCTTGGGCTGTCAGGCACCCAACTGGTGGTGTCTGACGCTCGCGTCGCTCCCGCCACGCTAACTACTGCTTCTGTGAACTCTCATCTGTGATTTTTTGTCATGTATGCACTGAATTTGGGACTAATAAATGTATCATACACTGTTATCATGTATTTTATAGATCAGTTTACCTTGGTATATAAAGCATATAATAGGTGAATGAAACTGTGGAGCAATAAGGTAAGAAAAATAATAGTTAGTCTATATTATGATGAACACCGGCAGTTTTATCAACAGTTTACACCTTTTGAGTCCAAGGAAACTTAAGTAGGGATTGGAGTTGGATCGTGCGCACTACGCACTGCTTCAAAGACCTAGCAGCGACACTCCAGCCACCGTTAAAAAGGTTAGCTTTTTCTAACTTACTTTAAGCCCTCAGCTTTTCGTTAAAGAAAACACTGTCAAAGCTTCATTTATCGAGGGTTTTGTTTCTGTCAAAAAGCAGGTGACAGAGAGGGCCTGGGCTAGTGCGCACCCACCCGGCCTCTCCTGCAGACGACGTCACTCTGTTCTCGTACTCCATCACTTGGTTGTCTGTAAGCTCCGGGAACATCCTGATGGGGGAGAAACACATGCTGAAATAGCAGGAAGATGTACAGACATTTGCGATACTAAGAAATTTCATGAGTCGGCCGACCTCTGACTAGTGAATATGGAACACAAATTGTAATTTTTCCTTCTTTTCCACATGGAATGTTAGAAAAGCGACTTAAGAATAAGATATACTCACTGGGCTGTTTCGACGATGAGTTTGGTGTGTGGGCGGAGTTGGGCGTACAGGAGTGTGGGTGTAAGCAGGTGAGCCATGGCTGCGGACATATACAGCAAGTCCAGGCCGCCCTCAATCTGCCAGATTTCATTTATTCTCAGTTCAATTGATTTGATACAATACTACAGTAGAAAGAAATATACTTCATTGAGAGTAAAAAAGGTTTTCAAAAAAAGAATCAAGAATTCGTATCCTAAACGACAGGACTAAATTGTCATTTCTTTGTCGGTAACGAGACGTGAAAAGTGTACCTTCGTTCTTGGTATCTAAACAGGTTTCCTGAACTGCGCCTCAAAGAAATTATACGAAAAAGGAGCTGGTGAATAAGGCAACTCAAGCGGGAAATTCGTTAGATCAGGCACAAGGTAGGTTGTTAGGTCTCAAGAGGAAATTTGTTAAACGTCTCAAGATACTAAGGGCCGTTTTGTGGGATAGTTTGCTAACTAGGATCTCGAGGGAGTTTAACCTAGCTCAGAATCTAATAAAAGGATTTAACTCAGTGTTGAGGGATGGAATGCTTCACCAGGTTTTCAAGGAGTCAACCACATTATGATATCGAGGTAGGTACACATGATAGCAGGTTCTGTGCAGCTAACTACCACTATGACACGTACCCAGTTACTTATGTGGAGATCAGTGCACTGCCGTCCACATTTTGACGCTATTTTACTGCTAACTTAACGTTTAGGTTAAGTCCGTTGCTAGGAGTAAAAAGTACAGATTAGTAAAAATTAAGAAAATATCTAGAGTAATACTGTTAAACAACAAAGCATTCCACGACAGAATATAAACTAAACTGTGGTCCTTGAAGAATTCATGTGCATGACCCTTACCTCTGCCAGTGAGGTTAGGTCATTCAGGCGTGAGGGAGAAACTAAGATGACCTCCACCCCATCAAGTCGTAGCCAGTCTTCGTTTGCACCTTTCTCTTCAACCTCAGGCCTGCTGCCTGCACGCTGTGGTGGAATACTATCTGTCGTGTTACTTTTACTCTCCTGTATGTTCATTTCACTTTGAGATTGTATTTCCACGCTATCAACGACTTTCACCTCTTCCATCAGCTTTTCCATCCTCCCTTCCACTTGCATTTCTATTTTCTCTTCAGTCCTCGATTTTATCTCGTCTTCCACCTTATCCTCTGCATGCATCTGCATCTTTTCCTCCTCCTTTTCCGCTTTGCTCTCCATCAGATGGTTGTCAACAAAGCCTTCCTGTGCCTGCATTACTTTCCCTTCAACTTGTTTGTTTGCATTCTTCCGATCCATCCCTTCGACTTGCCTTTCCGTCCTCCCGCCAGCCAACCGCTGGTGCCCCTCCTCCTTCAGGTTGTGAGCCCACAGCTGGCGTAGGAGACTCTCCAGATTCCACTGGGCCACCTCACTGCCGCTCTGAGGGGGGAATAATGTGATTATTGTGACGTAGCAAGACAGGCAAACAGCAGATGATGCCGACATCTTGCGATGCCTCGATGACGTGTAGTATACAAACAGGGAATGCAAGAGACGGGACAAAAAATAAGTCTGTCAGTAAAATTTATCGCGAAAAAAATAAAAATAGCAATGCATGACAAAGTAATGTTTCAAAAGCTACAAGTTTAATGCAGGAATGCGACACTTAATGATAGCGTCGTTTGTAGTCCATGTCACAGGTTGCTGTGGACATAATCACAAAGACAAAAAACTTGGGTATTTGTACTCTCGAAAGTACGAACAGACCGACTGTATTTCAGAAGTAGGAGCATGGCGAACATACAGAATGTAATACGAAAACATATTTTGTTCTGCTTACGTATTTGCTTCTTCCGTTGGAAGTCTTAGATACCCGAGCGTCAGCGGAGGCCAGGGCAAGTGCGGGGAAAGGTCCAGAGAGCAGGTCGCCCCAGTACCCGAGCCGCTGGTGCCGCGTCGTTCCCTCCCTCACTGGCGCCACTGAAAGAGCACCCAGCCAAAGCGCGCGCGCACGCACACGCACCAGTTTGATAATGAGTTAGGAATTTTTATGTTAAAGAATACTTTATCTCGGGTAATACTGGATCAATGTTATCTGCAGTTTAATTGGTGCTATTTTCTGTAGGTTTAGACAATACTTCGTTAGTTCTAAGTAATTTTGTAGTAATGGATAACAACTACATTCTACATGCAGTACTAGTACAATTATGTGTATCCATACCTGAGGCCAGTGAGGTGTTGGGTAGGTGGGAGGTCGCGTCTGTAGCTATCGTGAAGGCCTGACCTGTATTCCGCCATACCAGGTACTCCTGGCCCCAACCAGCACCTACACCGACGTGCCCGTCCTTTTGCACCCCTTTTTCACCAGCAGCGACGCCTTCATCGGCCTCTCGCCCGGGAGGACTCACGTGCAGCTGCTGGATGCGGTGAGAGAGGCGCATGTGCCAAGCCCAATCAGCTTCCGCTTTTCTGTAGTCGTACCGGGTGCCCAGCATTTGCCGCAGCCGCGCGTCCCTGCCCGATTTGATGCCGGCATTTGAAAACTTAGTACCTGCTCATCAGGAGCTGCGGAATTTATCTATAAGTTTACGTATTCATCTCCCCCTCCATGCAATCGTCTATCAGTCAACTCCTGCAGTTATTTTGTATTGCGTGCTTGCTTCACATTGTTCAAATCCGCCCATACCGCACCTTGAAAGAGGTACGATGTGGACCACTGCCATTTGAAGAACTGAGATAGGGAGCAGTACTAACCAACAAGATGCCGGGTCATACTGGTCTAATGACAGCTTGTACCAAGTCCTGCAAACGGCGTCGATGGCGTCTCTCTCGCGGTACTTAAGCCTTCCGGCGGAGATTAGACCTAACATCACCGAGTACTGAGTTACGTCCGTTATACCTCTGGGGGGGAAAGGAAAGATCATAGCGTTTTGGAAAGGGTCAAAAGGTTGCTAACGGGGTGGAAAAGTAAAGCTAAGGTAAAAGAATGTGGCATTATAGAGGATGTATGGCTTTATCCTGGAGGAGGAAACGAGGTAGAAATGCTTTTGTGAGGGAGGTTTGTAGAGGTGACACCTGATCTAGGAGAAAGAGAGAGAGAGGAGGGGGGATGTGAAGCCAAGGTAAACGGGATAGAAGGTAACACTGATGTAGGAATATGAGGCTAAAACTAAAACTGCATCAGGGGAGAGGAGTAACATCTAAAACTGCATCAGGGTAGAGGAGTAACATTGTTTTTATAATGATGGTAATGGAAGGTAAGACTGACCTACAAAGGTGAAGAAAGTCTTATAACTTCCAAAAAGCGGCTATGAGGCAACAGTGCTCTGGAGAAGGGAGAAATAATGCATCTGATGGATAAAGTGGAACGTAACCTAAAAGTTCGTGTAGTAGAGGCTGGTGGCTGCTTTGGTGCGGAAGGAGAGGGAAGTAACTATTGGAATAATGAGAGAGCGTGTAGAGACTGCTTAGAGCAGCTGCCTGCGGGTACCTACGACGAAATCTTGCCATTAGGCAGGACCAGAGCATATAGTATTCACCGCAGGAAAATAAAAAGTTAAGAACGTGTGTGAGACCGAGTGTGTTCGTGGAATGCAAGCCCGTTTTCTACCTATGGGTGAGGCAGTTAAAAAAGAAGCAGCCTGGGCCAAAGAGGATTACGAGGTGGGTGACTGTTAGTCCTTATGCACCTGGTTACGATAGGAGTGAGAAAGAGAGGTAATCTAACAAAGCTACTTACATGGATAGTCTTCGAGCTGCGTTTTCCAAATAGTCTCTAGAGGCAGGCCTAAGGTAGAGATTTCCCCATAGGTCCAGGAGAAGGTTGGCTCTCTCCCTCAGCCCTAAGTTTTGCTGGAGGCTGATTCCCATCAACAGCAGCACTCGTGCATACACTTCCACCTGAGCCTCCAGCAGATACACCTGCGAAGGCAATCATATTACTATGGAGACTCACCCGTCAAATACTTACTACTCAAGGGGATTAGTTTTCATTTCATATGTTTTATTCTTTCATACTTAGATATTATCTTCACTGGGTGGACAGCCGTCCACTGAACACCTGAAGACAATAAGGGAGGTTTTGCTTTATCTAGGTAAGCGAACCTACCCTGAGCCGTTTCTCGTGTTTCCTGGCAAGGGTCATCAATAAGTGGCGAGGGTCTCCGGCGCCTATCACCAAGGCCTGCACTGTGGCTCCAGGAACGTCTTCATCTGATGAGTTAAGATCGGATTTGGCGAAGTTGATACATTAGGCTTCAGCAATAATAAAAAAGTTTTATTTAGTTTTAGAATCACTGTTTCAATGTATAACCTTCTAGTAAAGCTCTGCATGGTGGCTGCAAAAGCGGCCAAGATGAATACGTGAACATGTTATAAATCAACATTTTGAGTTCTTAAAGATACGATGATAAGCTGGTGTGATAAATATAGATTGATGTTTTTCATCTGTTATAATCCTAAAGATACTCACTCGTACATCTTGCCGGACATTACTGGTATACACGTCATGTATTTCGTTTAGGCTATAGTTACTTGATTCTTGAATACTAGTGCTATTTGGATCTGTATCATGATCAGGTTATGATCAGGTTGTGGTTCAACAGTAATCTGTCCACCTACTGACACTGCATTTGACTTAGGTCACACCTCCGACCGTTTTTTGATATACTGAAAAATCCTTGATTTCCTCTAAACATTTGTTTAACTTACCATCCACGTAGTGGAGGAGGTCAGTTGGAGGTGAGAATCCCCACCAGTTGATCAGACCATGGCCGTGCATTATAACAAATTCACAGTATATTGAGATGCTCTCAGAATAGGGTATAAACAACTACTGTTGCTATAGTAACAGAATGAACCAATCAGAGGAGAGACGCATGGAGCTGACCAATCACAGGCTGTTTACATCCATTGCTAATGGCGGCCTCCATGTGCAAGTCGATTTAAATGTGTGACGTATAACTTGGACTTTATTTGGAATTACTGCGATAGATCCTTCTTTGAAAATGTCTGGTAAAGTAGAAAAGATGTGAGTATGATTTACTTCATGGTATAAGTTCGTTTGTCACGTGACAAAGGATGGCTGAAATTCGGTGAGTTGGTGAGGGATTCCATGGGATTTCTGACGTTAAATATATGCCTTGATCACTTCGTCCCATTATTATCCATTTGAACTGGTCCATCATTATATCAGACTGAGACTTGATTGATTATTATGGTCATTATATATAACTTAAAATGAAGATCTCATTACTAAATTTATCAGCCGTCAGATTTCTAGTAGTCATTTTACCGACTAAGCACTGGTGGGTTAAAAGTTTAATTAGTGATTAGTTTTTTATCATTTTTTTCTCAATATTTTCATGCCTCACCTTTATATTGGCGTTGGTTAGGGCTGGGTTATGGGTATGTAGTCCCGCATGTACGGGCAAGGCAAGGTTGATTGGTTTGACTGGTTTAAACCAATATATTCCTCGTTAAAAGCCTAAGCTAGCTATATATTGCTGTTAGCTTTAGGTATTGAGTGATTTTGTGAGTACTGCTGGTGCAGTGATTATAGATTACAATATCAGCTGTGGATCATAACTTGAGGCATATTATTCCGTTATACAATATTGTATAAGACGATGATAATAATGATAATATGTATATCAGAGAAAATGTATTGTCAGTCAGGGAATATTATACATTTTTAGATATCAACAGAACATATGCAAACCTCACCTAATATTTGATATGTTTAGCAGAAATGTACACATCAAATTTATCTATTGTTGGGATCACATGGCTGTGTAACCTGTTCTCTGGTGACATTTGACGAGATTTGGGCAATGCTCAGTCATATGTGTGTATGATATATTTGGACTAGAATAGTGAACATTAAGATAAGTTTCAGATGCCAGGGGGGCAGAGGAGGTTTTCATAGATTTATTTTTTCACGTGATTACCAACTGATACTTTCACAGAAATTAAACCCTTATTTCTATTGATATACATAACCCTCAGTACTCTTGCCTTATTAAATAATGCTCAATGAAGTATAATGCTCAGAATTGTGCTTTGCAACTTTTGTTTTATTCTCCAAACACTGATTTAGCTCTGCAGGATAAAATCACCCAGTGCTCAAAGCTAACAGCAGTGTGAAGCTAAACTGGACTTGCACCCATTCGTGAAACTTTAAGTTGACAATGATTGTGAACTGTTTCATGACTCTTCGAGACTTTGATGAAATTAGGAATGGTTCTTTTGCTCATCAGACTTTAAGTTTGAATGATTCAATGGAGGTTTTTCTGAAAAACATCGATGAATCTGTGACTTTGCCCCTTTTTTCCTCTGAAATCACTCTTAACTGCCTAGTTTCCACACCAAGAATTTCCTGATTTTGTGATGAAGCAGCATATACTATCTAGCACGTCTCTTGTATGAGACAGATTTATAGTCAACACATTTTTCTGTAAAAGAATTCTGACATCATTCCCAGTCATATTGAACCATTTTTTCCGTGCTAGGATAAAGACAGAGGATTAGAACTGTTTTTTCTTCCAGTAAACTCTGTATTAGAAAATGTAAAGCCATGGAGTAGTTGTAGGTTTGGCTGTGGATGGGAGACTCTGGTTTTGATATGTAATACACACCCAATAGAGACAATATGAGCAAATTAGGCCATTGTTCATCTTTTCCTGAATCTACCTCATGAAGGGAGGAGAAGCAATCAGTCACCTATGTAGCTACAACTCAGAACAAAATATTGCGCTGACAGCTGTTGTATATTATGGAACATTTGTATAGCGACCTGTGACCCCTTTTACTTTTGACAGACTTGAAAAAATGTAGACTTTTTCCATATTATTAACCGAATATTTTTTCCTTTCATAATGAAACTTTTTGAGCTTTCTAAAGGTATTCGTTTGCTCATATTGTATTTTATGATGACATCACAGCAGAATGCATTGGAGAGTGGATCCCACCCACTGATGGTCAGCAATTAAATAGATTTGGATATTTTTTTCTTCAGGATAGGTTTAGCCAGTTCTTATGTCTGCAGAGAATACTAAGGGTACTCGAGAGTACAGAATTTAAGTTTATCATAAATGTGAAGTTGTAGGTGCTTCGGAGGTTTGATGATGGCAGGAAACTTGTGGATGTAGCCAGGTCTACCACCGCTTTAACTCCTATCGCCACATGTTCTGATAAGTTTTCATCAGAAATCATGTGTATCAGTAAGTGCTAGTGTGTGGTAAGTTGTGATTATGCATAGTTGTGTGCATACAGTGTTCTGTACTTAAGAGACAGGTTTGGAAAATTTGTGCTTATGTCTGGCATCAGATAAAAGAAGCAGGAAAACAGAGTTGTTAATTGTTCAGACTAAGATCATGTAAATACTATGTGTATATGGTATGTATTTTATGTTTACATAGTATGTATTTTTTCAGTCTTGTGTGTGGAGATGTTGAGGGGAAGTTCAACCAGCTTTTTAAACGAATTTCAAGTGTGAACCAAAAGAATGGACCATTCTCCATGTTACTGTGTGTAGGAGACTTTTTTGGCTCTGACAACTCTCAGTGGCAGCAGTACAAGAATGGACATGCAAGAGGTATTTGAATATGTTTTTCATGCAAGGAAAAATCCTATAAAGCTGCTGTTGTCATTGATAGTGGAATAGTAAGCTTCTCAGTTGTCTTGAATCATAAATTGCAAATATGTTGTCTGCGTGCTGATATTTTGCAAGTAGGATGATGATACGTGGCTTTGTTTTAGCCCAATACTACATAGTTTATTTTACATCTGATATGTTGATATGAGTTGTTTAATTGGAAAAGAAAAGGAGGCATTTCTATTGGCAAGTTGATAACCCCACTGCTTGGGGTACAGTAAATTGTAGATTATCCTCTGATCTTGAAATTAAGCCTTATGATATTTAGGTTTTTTGGATAAAAGAAAATCCTCCCAGCCGACAGTGTATTAATCATACTCTTGCTAATGTTTCATTAATTGACAATGAAATTCTTATTATGTTGATGGAATGTTATTGATTGATACTGAAATTTTTATGTTTATGGTATCTAAAGTGAAATTGCAATAATATGAAAACAGTATGATTTTCTTGTAAATATAGAATTAGAATACAGTAATCAATGTCTGCAGTAAATGATGTACTGTATTATTTAGTCACTTATCACGAGTTCAGAAAGTAAAGCTTCGAAGATGTAGAATTTGATACACATTTTCTTTTGCAGTTCCTGTGCCAACTTATATTTTAGGACCAAACCTTTCTGAGCTCACTGACAAATACCTTGACTTAAAGGGTTGTGAGCTTTGCGAAAATGTCATATACTTGGGTAAGTGAAACATCACTGACACTTCATTGTTTAGCATTTCAGAATGATATGCACACCATCATAGGTATTTCATTGTTACCCATTTGTAAAAATTACTGGTACTCATATGTATGATATGGGGGCAGGGGAATTAACACTTATTGGGCCCCATCATTTGAACTTTCTCTTTTATCTTAAAATTTTTAAACTTTTGTATGCCGCCAGCATTTACAATTTGATCACTCAGGTCATTCCATTCATTTGCTACTCTTACATCTTAAAAGTACTTCTTTAAATCTTTTCCCTGTTATTTGCTTCTTTCATAGAACTATTCAGGAGCTTCTACTGCTTGGAGGGTATGCTCCATGCTGGAACAGAGTAAAGGGGCTTTTTTGGAGTGAGAAGGTCCTTGATGACATTGTACTTTTCTCTGTTCACTGATCATATTACAGAACTTTTCACTTGCTGTGTTATTACTAGTAGGTTGAGAATGTTAACACCATATGTTATGCATATACTTTTACCTTCCTGCCCCAGGATCCCCTTTTATGAGTATCTTGCACAACTTAGGAACTTGTTGGCTATGTTCACTAGACAGGACCACAGGTCAGAAAATATCATGATAATTTAGTGTCTTGTTTGGTTTTCAACAGCCAACTGGTGGCTATGTGGTCAAATCATAGACTATAAGATGATAACCCAAATTAGTATCATTTGCTCACTCTTTCTTCGATATGGCTATGGTTTCTTGATAGCATGATTTCCATTTCATTGCTGTAAACTTGATTAGAACTTTAACTTTTTTCCCCAAGGTCCATCTGGTATCTACCCATGCAGCAGTGGATTGAAAATAATGTACCTCAGTGGGATTCAGTCAACCAACAGTAAAAGCAATGACACCACCTTTAGTTATAATGACATCTCTTCACTTGAAACCCAGGCTACCAGTAAACCAACAGTGGACATTCTCATTACTAGTCAGTGGCCAAGTGCTGTCTGTAACTACGCTAAGAATCCTGTGAGTTCATCCTTGTGTAAAAGTTTATTAGAGTAGTTGTCTTCCTTGCCCTTTTGCAGTCCTGCAGAGTTGAGGATCCCACTTCTATGAAATTGATTCTTGATAGTGTGTGCATGTGTTTTTCATCCACCTCATGTAAATGGCAGTGGAGTTAATGACCATACAAGGAATGTAAGCTAATTGTTAGCTCTTTTTTTATAGGAGCTAACATGGCATAGATGAAAGCAAGAGGGAAAGAAAGGAAAATTCTACAGTTTTGCTGTACCAGAAAAGAGGGAGGTCTCATGTGGTCAGTCCTTGTATGGTAATCTCCACACACAAATTATGGAAGCAGCCCCCATATTTGTGCCATAGGTCTAGGTCATAGGGTCTTTGAGACTCATTTAACGGCTCATAAGTGCAGTAGCTATTAATGTAGTATTAAGATAAATAGGAACTTTGCCCATGTATAAAGGAACCTTAGTGGCTGATGTGTGTCACAGGATGGGAAAAAGGTTTAAGGTTTTAGATGCACAAAGGAGTGTGTGGAAGGAAACACCATTGTCATTAAGAGAAAAGATGGTTATGCTTGAAGGTATGGTAGTCTTGACAATGTTGTATTAAATGTGAGTCTTGGGCCTTGCGTGCAAAGGAAAGGAAAATGCTGGTTGTGCTTGACTGAAATACCTAATGACGATATGTGGCATGAAGTGAGATGATCGAGTAAGAAATATTGTCTGCTGGATATGTGTTAGTGAGCTGATGAGGGTGAGCTGAAATGGTTTGAACATGTGGAAACACTGAAAGAAGAAAGATAGACAGATAGAATTCATTTGTCAGAAGTTAAGGTAGTGGGGGAAAGGGGGCAGGGAGAACATGGAGAAGTTGGATAGAGTGAATGATGTTTTTGGGGCATTGAAGCTTGAGCATTTAGAAGGATAAGATGCATGCATTTGCTAGAAAGAGTTGGATCAATAAGGTATATAGGTGATAATTTGGTGTTAAGTTGAATCAGAGAATCTTAAAGGGTCATTGTAAAGCTTGGCAGTGGAAGCTATTCTTTGGTTTTGGAACTGTACTCATGACAGCTGAAGACTGGATATGTGTTAATGAGTCCTAGAGTCATCTTATCTTGATGCCTTCTCATGAAGACAGGGAAAGCAAATAGGTATAAGAGAAAAAGATTTTAGTTGAAATTATTTGCTTCATGAAATGATTTACTAATTTAAGTTAACCATATCTGATATTTCTAGGAGGACTGTGACCCTGAGACTACAGGATCTTCCATGATTTCAAGATTAGCATTTAAAGTGCAACCTCGGTATCATTTTGCGGGTGTAGAAGGAGTTTACTATGAACGGTTGCCATATAGGTAGGTTAAAGTTCAATCAGTGTGAAATTATCTCCTTTGTACTTTTTTGAATAGTCTTCTAAAGTATGTATTGGTTTGTGACAGGTGAAAATATCGAGTTATCATTGTGATGAGGACACTTGTGAAGTCACTTGGCATTAAGTAGTTACTCACAAATGTCTTATTGTTAGTCTGCAATATATTATTTCTGATAAGACTTAATGAACATATCATTGTTCTGATTTTTTTATAAATACATTGCATTTACTTACTGTTTGCATTTCTGATGTATATGTGTGTGTGTGTGTGTGTTTTTGTCATCATATTTAAGAATGTATTCTCATAAAATTAAAACTGTTTTCATCCTTTGTTAGTATATTACTTGCCATATGAGATAAATTTTCCCTGACAGGAACCACAAAGTGTTGAATGAACCAACACGTCACACTTCTCGCTTCATAGGATTAGCAAAAGTTGGCAACCTTGAAAAACGGAAGTGGCTATATGCCTTCAACATCACTCCTATGATTCATTGTGAACAAGAAGAGCTCACAAAGCAGCCATCTGATGTTACTGAGTGCCCATACACTGATTCTAATGTTGCTCATCCATCGAGACAGGTAGTGTATTTTCTACAGGACTGATTCCCAGAGTTCAGCTGTAGATATTAGTTTCTTTGTAATGTTATGTACCTATGCTAATCATAGTTTGATTGGCATCTATAATGATACTACTTTTACATGTTTGAAATTAATGAACACTAACATAATGAGGTCAAAAGATTAAGTAACAGACTTTATAAAACAAGACAACAGAATTTTGCCTTTCTGGTTTCCCAATTCTCTGTTTTTGCTTTTATGTTCCCAAGACTTATTTGGGAAACCTCACCTCCTAGACTACCTTTATGTATATCACATCTACCTAACTATTTAAGGTAGTCCAAATACAATCAGATACCTAAAAGAGCTCACAGACTATTATGTAAGTTTCTGTTAAGAATTTTATTCCATAACCCAGATGAGTGCGGTGCATGGAAAAATCTAATACTTCAGGCACCAAATTCATTAATGATATAGATTTAGTTGAGATTCAATTGCCATGTACTTGTTTTCTGTGGGTTGTTGTGGTTGTACAGACCTCCTTTTCATCTTCAGTTAGATTCTTGATGCCACACATGAATTTGTTACCTGATTCATCCTTCTGATTCTGATAATGCTATGTCTACTCAGGTATGAAGAAGGAAATTGTACATGCTCATAGTTTCCCTGTAGTGAGGTGATATCAGGAACATTTGAAGAATGGCCACATTTGCTCATATCGCTCTTAAACTATCATGTATGATGTACCTAAACTAGAGCCCCTTATTCACAGCCAAGCCTCACAGACCCTCCATGGTTTTCCCTAACTACTTCATATACCCTGGTTCAGCCCCATGTATACCACATTGCTCCGATTCACTCTATCCTTTGCATACCTCCTGTTTGTTCAGACCCTAATATCTGTAAGCATCTTTCACTTAGTCCTCCATCTCGTTTGATCTTCCCCTTTTCTCTGTCTCTTCCGCTTTTGACATGTATATCTTCATAGTCATCTTATTCTTATATCTAAACCATTTTAGCAGAGGAGAGAAACTTAAGTTTTAAAAGTTGAAACATCTTGTCTCTCCAAAGTGATGTCCAGTGAGCAATTTTTCCGATTGTTTTATTCAACCTGGCCTTCCCCTCCTTTTCAAATGACCTTTTCTCTATACCTGCTGTGACTGCCTGGGATTGGTGCTTATGACCTGCGATATGGTAAGCTCCAAGCTATTCATGGGAGTTAGGACCATAACATCACCCTGTTGGCAGTTGCTGATTGGCTTATTTGAAACAAGAACAGTAGTTCCTATGGATATCTTAAAAAATTTTCGTAAAGGGTAAGTGTAGACTGGTGTATCCTCACCAAGATATTGAGAGTGGGCTAAACTGTAACTTGGGAATATTTCATGCTCATGGTACATTGCCTCAGAGAGAAAAGGTTTTTCAGCTTTTGAAATGTATGTTTTTCTTCCGGCTTGCCTTTTCTGCTGTATTAAGATGGTGTGAGGAGTAGATGAAAAGTAGAGGAAAAATTTTTTTATTCAGATTTCCACTTCTGATTAATTTTGGTGATCAGAAGCTAAAGTGTTCAGTTAACCCATAAATGTTAGCTATCATTACGTGATATGCAAGGGGACACCAGCCATAGTTATGCAATGCTTAACATTTCCATCTGTGTTTGAATATGCAGCTGACTTATCTTTCCATTAGTAGTGTATAGAGATCTCTTCTGTCACTAATCGGGTGCAGAAAAAAGTTGTTCTCTCCTTATTACCCCTTCAGTCACCATATTTTATTACAGGTGTATGGCTGGTGACCTGCAGGTTAGGTATACTTATTGACCCCATATGTAAGTTGTTGGAGGCCTAAGTGATGAGAAGGAGCACTTATCATCAGTATCATTTGGTGAAAAAAGTGAAGAAATAAGTGATTCAGTTATTTTAGTAGGATAATGAGAGGAGAAGGGAGGTGCGTATCTGCATTCCAACCATCCTTGCGTTTTTCCTTTGTTTATGTTGCAGAAATTGCATAACACATTTACTTAATTTTTCCTTAAATAATCCTGGGATCCCATTTGGAAGACTTGGGTAGCATATGATAGTAAAGAGCTAGAATATTTTCAAAGAAACAACTCCATTATCTTCTCCATACATGCCGGACACTTTTCTGCTTCATGCTTGTTTTTAGTGTGCATAGTGTAATTCTTTCTTTTTATCATGCTTTCTTTTTCTTTTTCATTTGCCATTTTCCATGTGGGCGAAGTAGCATCAAGAACAGATGAATGAGCCTGAGAGGGAAAAATCCTCACTTAGCCTGCATCTCTGTTCCTTCTTTTGGAAAAGTAAAACAGGAGGGGAGGATTTCCAGCCCCCTACCCCCACCCCTTTTAATTGCCTTCTACGACTTGCCGGGAATACATGGGAAGTATTCCTTCTCCCTTATCCTCCAGGATATTGTTTCCCACATGAGCTAGGTAGTGTCTGGAACAGATGATTGAGCCTTGGGAAAAAGTAATTCCTTGTTCCTTCCTCTGTTTTTCTTCTGGTAAGTAATAGAAATTAGTACAGAAAGGAAGGATTCCTGTTCTTGCATTGGTGTTGATCAAACTTGTACTACAGATGCTACATACATATTGCTACATATGATTATTTTTTAGGAAGGGGGTCAAAGATTATGTCACAAGATGATCTTCATTAATAGGATTCAAAACCATATTCAGGTGGCATGATTGTTTAACAAACATTTTTCCTCTTCTTGTGGTTTACACAGACAGCTGAACAGAGTAGTGGAGGAGGTCAGTTCTTCTATGACATGAATGCTAAACCTGATGATGACAAAAGAGGAAAGAAGAGGAAAGGAGATGGATATGACAGTGGGGAAAGAAGACATATGCCTCCAAAACCTACTGGTCAGTAAGCTTCACTTTTCTAGGACTGGGAAATAGCAAATGTTTATGAAAACAAGATACTGATTTGAAACTCATTTGTAATGATATTTTTATCATAATCTTATTTCCTGTAAGTTTTAGTAAAATGCATACACTTTGACATGATGATAATTGCATCAATCCTAAGCACATCTTATTGATCATAAAAAGTCTTCATTTTCTTCATTTTCAAGGGAAGTGTCTGCATGTCTGTCATCAGTAGCTCCATACTCATTTACATGATGGATCAAGTTCATAAATGCATTGATCACCTTAGGAATAGACTTTGGAGAGCTAGGGTCCCCAGCCCTAGCTTTGTAGGCTACTTTGTCCCCCAGAGAATAAATAAAGATTTTCCAGCTTTCTGATTTATAGGCAGAAAAGAGAAAAAAAAAGTTTGAAAAAGTCTCAGAAGTTCAATATAGGATTACTGGATGGAATGAAATGCATTTATTCACTTTTCATTATGATGTTTTGTAGTTTGATAGTGGATAAAAAGTTTCATACGTTTCATTCAAGTGCATAAGAGCATGCCCATCCCAAGATTAGATTTTTTTTTATACCCAATTGTTTCTCTTGCCTTAGTGAGTTCGTTTCAG